>VYZV01020902.1:38172-106469 GCA_013401275.1 Pandion haliaetus
CCGGTTCCCCTTCTTAAATATGTTTCCCAGAGGCGCTATCACCATCACTCCCCGCCTAGAGGCGGGTCCGACATTTTGGCGCACGGGTCCGACATTTTGGGGCAGCGAATTCTTCCAGCAACTTCTTAAAGGGGCCGCCTCTGCAGCCCCCCTCCCCTGCCACCGAGGAAAACCACACCACACAAACCCATAACACATGCATAATGAAACCTATCTTTTCAAATGCTCACTATCCATTGAAATGCCCCTGACTGACATTTCAAATAAATTGTTAATAAGCCAACCGAAATAATTGATACTAAACCAAGCCAGCTATATGGTCCATCACTACATCTGTGCACTTCGTTGTTTAATGGGAAATAAACATTTTTTACTTTTTACTCTGTGAACCTCCCCAGTGCACGGCAGCGAAGGACCCTCCTTGAGGAGAGTTTGTACTGCTTGCCACGGAGACCTGACATGATTCATTCAAATTCAGTTTGAAGGCAATACAATATATTGTCAGACATTCTTAGAATTTTAAAGGAGTAGTTTGCAGTTTGATTACTGATCTGCCTTACATGTTTGTTTGTTTGGGTTTTTTTTCTGGCTATTAGAACACTATTCCATGAAAATATTCTTAAATTCAAAGTTTCCATATGTTACACAAATAAGCAATAAAAAGACTTTCCAAAGCAAGAGAGTGCTAAGTATTGTAGCTATAAATCACTGGCTATCAGAACGCCGTACCATTATACAATATATCTACTATAAGTCATCCATTAAATTGTGTTCCAGTCAGAAACCTGGCACACAGGAGCTCGGGCTAAGATTAATATTTTAATATACTTTTAAACCATTTACAGAACAAAATGTACACAGTTGCTCAGAGGGATCCTAGGTTTTGTGTTACAAGAAAGCAAAATATGAAATTAAGCAATGAGGGATATTTTTAACAGCATCTGTGTCCATGCCTATGCTATAGCTAAGCAGCCAGCCCAGAATTAGGCATCCTGGACAGGAATTAATATGGCTACATGTGCACATCCCTGAGTCCCAGCTGCCGTAGCTATTGCTCTCTCTGGGCTGCAGCTTTGAACTCCGCAGGGTGCCACGCCGGGCTGAGCTCCCGTGGGCTTCCTGTGGCACATCCAGCACTGCCAGCACCCGGCGGCCACCAGCTCCTCACCCATGGGGTGCACTGTGGTAAGTGTCACAAAGAGTGCGAGGCAGAGCAAAACACAGCCTCGACATGCCCAATGGGGCTTATTAGCTTGGTGTCCGAGCTGGGGTTGCCGGCGGGAGGCAGCTTTTCAGGAAGGCATCGTAAGGAATGAGCCTGACTGATGGAGAAGGGCACAGAGGCTGTCACCTGACGAGGAAAAAACAGGGGCAGTCGAGGTAGCCTGAAAAAATAGTACAGGAACTACTCGACCTGCTCTTCATTTGGACTGGGAAGAGAGTCAAGAGCGCTCACAAGATCTGCTGCCATCTTCTCCCGGTGGTGGGAGGTAATCCCCTATGAAAAGGGGTAAGATCTTCAGTTATTCCAGGCACCTCTCTTCCACCATCACACCTGAGCAAGAGTCAGTGGGCACAGGAGGATGGGACAAGGCAGAGGTTACTCAAACATATATTCATGCAGTGCCTTGGCTGATTTTGCGGCCATACCTGAGCTCTGGGCCTGTTGTCATGCCTTGAGCCAGGCTAGTTTAAGCCTACGTGGAGTATGTCTAACAGCCGACTGTACTTACGCTTATGTTTGAGGTGTAAGATCTAGACCCTCAAAACCATTTCCTAGGGACTAGGTACACATATAGCTTTGATGACATGGATATAACCACTCCATGATTCAGTTAAATGCTCCAGGGATTTTCTAATAATATGACCAGGATTTGTGAGACTAAATATAGACGCCTAAGCTGTCTCTCCTGTACTCAAAAGATAACGAGTCAATAGAGGTGATGGAGATCACAGCAAAAAATACTGCATCCTAAAGGATATATCTAAAATAAGTCAGATGGATAGTGCCCCAAATGTGCCCTTGTCTATCTTTAGCTATAAAAAGAGGATGGGGCTACTAGCTCAGCTGTATGTATCTACAAAACAGGTTTTCAAATGTAAGACATACCTGACCTTAAATGTCTATGGGTGTTTTAGCTCTCTAGATGCACTCAGACTCTGCTCCACTGCCTTTTCTGGGGTGACGTGCTGCCAGAAGTAGCCCCTAATCCTTTGAAGGACGTTGGGCCAAGGGGACACCAGGAAATTCAGAAAACAGTCAGTTGGGTATATGCAACCATAAGCTATTTAGATGTGAAATGGTGAGGAAAGGAGCTTAATCATCCAAGTAACTGACCTATTATTGGTTGATAGCTCATTCTGCCAAATGAAGTTAAAGGCCATGTACAGAACTAGCCCAAGCCTGTTGCCTTTTTCCTCCTGCTGAAAGCCATTATTACTTCTTCTCCCATACTCTTACCCCATGTGCTTGGCTGTCATCTGTAAAGACACTTTGATGCCCTTTCATTTATTTCTCTTTTGTTTCAGGCCACTTCTGTTTGGTCTTAAATACCTTCAAGAGGAGCAGGGTGGCTGGGTCATGACTGAAAATGGGCAATAATACTGGTCTGCACAGCAGTCACTGAAGGGCAATGAAATAGCATGGATGGCATTCATCTTGCCTAACCTGGATGTCTGACTTCATGGTACAGATGTGTAGATTGAAGTAGTTCCTGGAGAAGAATGAGCACACTGCATTTAATTCACCTGACCTGTTTCAGCCACCAGCATTAGAGAGACATCAATGGTCTCTCAGACTCAAACACAGCTGCCTGCACTAGCAGCACTGCCATTTAATCAGACAAATCCCAGTGAGGAAAATATCAGTGGCAGCACGGTATCAGGGAGAATATCATGTTTTGGAAATATTATGGTACTGTCCTTCAGAGGGGAATTCCTTTTGGAAATGTCCATCTTTTGAGGGATTTTGAAAAATCTACTTTCTGGCCAATTCAGACTCAAATTTCTCACATTTTAGGTAGACCCTTTTAAGGGCACATGGTAAGGAAAACTTGTGGAAGAACTTCAAGTTTTATTTGAATTATCTTGAATTAGCAGTTGCTTCTACAACAGCCAGGTTTCTAAACATAATTGCTTTATATTGCCAGAGAAATATCAAAACCTAAGCTGTTCAAACCCTCTATTCATGTGGGAGGCCTTATGGGGAAGCACGGGAGCAGTTCATTAGAGGGTGCCATGTCCATACAGCATAGCACAGAATCTACCAAAAAGGCAACTGTTAGCATTTGCGTTTGCTGATCTGACATTTAAGAAGTCACTACTTGACATTTTTCCATGCCTGCATTTTTACCTTTCAGTCTCTCAGATGCATAGGAGACAGTGCAATTGATAGAAATTTATGGTCACCCATGTCCCACCTTACATTTTTAGGCCATCTTCACTTTGTAATTACAAACCTCTCCCATTTCTTGAGGAAAACCAAAGGGAAAAATTATAGAAAGCCTCAGTAAAGCATGCGAGAATTGAATTAGTGTCAGAACTCTGTCAAGCACAACTCCACACCGTGAAAGACTAACAGCCTTTCAGGGATCGCTACAGCTCTGTTCTGAGGGTAAAATAAGTACACCTTTCTTGAGCAGCAGTTCTGGAGGCATGTAATGAATTTTAGCAAATCTAGAGTGGATTCACTCATTTTGCACACACAGCCAGTGTATGCTTTGCTATGACAACCTCACATAAAAACCCCAGTGGCTGCAAATGTACGCTGTGGCCAAACAGAATTGCAGTTGATGACGGCAAGACCAGGGATGCTGAGGTTTTGCTCATTCTGAAAACAGCTGTGCTGGGAGTGCTCACTTCTCACTGCCACAGTGGCAGAGCTTCAGGGTCCAGAGATGGTGCAAGTGCACAATGATCAGGCAGAATGACAGGCTAGATCAGACTTTTCACAGAGACATTTAAATCTGCAGTTTGGCCTGCATGCTGGGTATTTGGCCTCCATCCTTGCTGTGGCTGAGAGTACAGGTCTTCCTCACCTGAGCAGAAAAGATGCAGCTTGAAAACCTGGGAACAAGCCCCAGGACCTGATGCCTTCAGCTTCAGGACAACAATGCATTTTGCAGTACAAAGTCCTTTCTGGAATTAAATTTCTGGAGGAAATGCCACTCTGCCTCCTAAATAAGAGGCCACGTGTAGGGATCACACTGCTGAAATACCATCCACAGGATCTGATAGAGCCTGGGTTATTTTGACATGAAATACCTTGGGACTGGGCTACATAAAAGCTATCATCCCTCCTGTCGTGATGTTGCAACAGTTTTGAGAAACCTGAGCCTACTAATAGATACTGCTTTAAAAGAAGAGCAAGCAACTGAAATGTAGACAGAATAATTCCTGAGCAAAGTAAGATGAGGAAATCCGTCCCAAAATAAATGCTTATTCTTAGACTCTTAAACCTCTTTTTTTCCCCTCCTGATGGCAGCTGTTAATTTGATGGTGCCTTCCCACTGAGAAAGCAACCATAATAACTTTGTTGAGAAAGCTCAGATCTTTTTCAGAGATGGTGACTGACTTCTTTGCAGCCCAGATTCAGTTGTTCCGCATAAACCACAAATATTCTTCACAGAAGTGTCATTTATGAATGCTGCAAATGTCCTTTAATCATCCATACTTCATATTCTGGGCATGGCACGCCACATCAGATCAGTGAATCTGACACCACCAGGATTACATGGTGCTTTGTTTCCTCCATTACTCTGAGAGTTTTGAGAATATAAACAAGAATATAAAGACCTTGGGAAAAATGATGGGAATTACTGCTCTGTTTCATGCCATTTAGACCCTGACAGATCTGTCTTAAAATGAATGCAGATATTATTCCGGCCTGAAAATTTGTGAGAATTGTTTGAATATGGCTGGTTCTGAATTCACAGCGTCCTTTAGTCTGCATTAATCTCATTGAACCTCATGGGAATGGGAAGATTTTATCTTTCCTAGGATGGAAGAAGAGATTCTGATTTACATTTGAATTACTGCAGTGTTATGCCAGTGCAACCCAGTGATTTCAGTGAGGGTAAAACTGGTGCAGCACAGTCCTGGCAGTGTCCATGAGCTCACTGCTGGCAGAAACTTCATTGGCAAATGATTCACCAGCATCAGACAAACTCATCCTCTTGAAGGCAAACGCGTGCTCCTGAACCGAAGTCACAGTCATTCCCTGCCTCTGAGGAAGGTCACTCTGCTCTGCTCACAGGCACGGGACCACTGTTAGTGATCCCACACTGGCCGTGCCTGGGTGCCAGAGCTGGAGAGCGGGAGATCCTGTCCCTGTGCATCCTGCACTGTACTGCTCCATCTTCCTTGTCCCTGTGGCTTAGCAGGGCTGGACAGGACTGGTGAGGGCGAGTCTAGACAGCAAATGATGTTAGGAAGCAAAAAATTATACCGAGAAGTGCAATTCTGCTGATACTAGAGAAATGCAATAGCAGCAGGAGCACTGTCCTCTCCATGTTTCAGTTCTGTTTTGTGGATGAGAGCATAGGCAGATAGAGCGGGAATTTCCTTTCCCTGTCACCTCCTGAGGTAACCCCCCCTGTAGACACATGCACATCAGGGACTGTGCTTGCTTGCAGCTTTCAGGCTCATCCATCACAGCTATGAACCTCAGAAATGTGACATGGTACTTTGTAGTCCAATTCAGAAATGCCTCTTAGCTGGAACAGGTTCTCTCTAAACCTGAGCATTAGAGCCAAGCCTTCCTATTCTCCCTCTCTTTCTATTGGTTTCCCAATTACCAGTGGCATCCTTTTTGGCATTTTTAAAAAAGAAAAAGTTAAATGGATCTTAGAAGCATGTTAGTGACTTCACTGGTTCCTGTTTCAAAAGATAGTTTGTGACTCTCCTGTCCTGGTATAGCATTTGCTATGTCAGGAAAGAACTTGTGCCACTCAAACACTCACTCTTCTCTGCTTTACTGGTGAAAGCTAATGACAAGGCAGGTAGCTGTCACAGGGGAAATGATGGGAGATGCGAGCTTGTCTTCATGTACCTGCTCAGGCAAAGGAAAACTAATGGGATTTGCATATTTATTTGTAGATGCCAAAAATTATTCTGGGGCACCTGCAAAGTCTAAAGCACAGCCTCAGTCATTTGCTTGCAAATGATGAATTAAAGGGTTTGGTTCACTTTCCCACAACAGGCACTTTTGCTCCCTCTTTTACTTTGGAGCTGAACAAAAAAATGCCAGAATTTCATCACTGAACATGGTGTGGCGAGACACAAAACTGGTGGAAAACCTTTGACTTCAAAAGAGCTTGGCATGAGTGTAACTGGAGACTGACTTTGGCCCTCTTTGACTTACACAAAAGCAAGTAATGCATTTTATTCTCCCCAGGCCAACCCTGCTGAGTCAGTTTGTCCTAGTGAAGTCAATGCACAAATATAATATGCAAATGTACAAAATTTGCACAATTTGTAAATTCACAAATACACTATGGTCCAGGTCTTGCCAAGCCTTATTCCTATACCTGAAGCAGCAGAAGGGCAATGTTTTAAACAGCCAGTTGGACCCCTTCATTAGATGAAGGGCCCCTAGGCCAGGTGATGACAGCTTTCACAAGAACACCAACCCTCTCCTAGCACAGAAGATACACTAGAAGACTCGGGAGACATGACCACTAGGCAGTGGCTAGTAATTCTCCATTAAAAGTTTGGTCTTTGATTACTTTTGCATCTAGACAATATTCTAGAATAGCTTTGAGTCATCTCTTTGGGGCTCAACTGGCTGCAGAGGCCCCTGTAAGAAATCTAGTGGAAGCAGGATGGAGGAACAGATGTACTGAGATGAAAGACTTTGGAGATGCTTTGAGAGTGACAGGAAAGCTCTGGAAATAGTTATATCAATAAAGAATCAAATTAAAACATGAAATTTCAAACATGTTTTAACCCCCCCCAGGCTCTGTAAGGCTACATCAGAAGGAACTGAAAGCAACAAGAGATGAGAAGGTAACATTTACATGGTATAAAGTCCTAACATTGATACTGTTCCTGAAATGCTGTGAATCTCCTTTGATTTCTTGTCTCTCATTCCCTCTCTATTTCTTTAAGAATAGGAGAAGTCACCAGTATCATAACCCCCATAAATCACAGTAACTACCCTTTATACACTCCTCATCTGCACCCACAGCTCAATGTTTTATTTCTACTGTTTTAGTGTGACAGGGAAGGAAACCTAATACACTTGGGCAGTCATGGTTTTCACCTGAATTTGTCAGTGGTGAGGTTATGTATAGTGTTCTAGTGTCCATGAGGATAATAGTTTTTTTAATATTACTACTACCATGGCCTTGCTTTGAAGAGTGTAATGCTAGTGGACACCAGCTTTTGTACTCTTCTTCTCACTTTCTCTTTGTCTCACTAATAATGCTGAGTGGGAAGCAGCTTAGTGGTTTCTCCTGAAGGCTTGCCTCCTACCAAGAGATGGGTTTCAGGCAGTACGATTAAACCAAGTGCCCTTTTTCATCCCACCTCATGCCCACAGTGATAGAAACTTTAGCAAAATGCTTGGGAAAGGGAAGGGACTATGTGCTCAAGTCAGAGACAGAGTGTATGCTGCACCATCAACTAGAATGGTAAACTAGCTAAGGGTCTTTAAAGTATATGTACATCTACAAAAGGAGGCAAGAACAGGCTTCAGCCTATCACACCCCATGTTCAAGAGCTGAGCAAGTTACAGATACCGCCAGTGTAAAGGAGACTTTGCTGGGCTCAGCCCAGCCCATGCCCAACCTGTCCTTGCTGAGAAAATGAAATCACAGTGCTTGCAATAAAACATGAATTGCTTTGGGTTCTCCCTTACCAGCTCTGCTGTTGTACCCATGTGTTATGGGTTTGTGTGGCGCGGTTTTCTTTGGTGGTAGGGGAGGGGGCTGCAGAAGTGGCTCCTTTAAGAAGCTGCTAGAAGGTCCCCTGGCGCCAAAGAGTCGGACCCGCCTCTGCAGCCCAGACAGGGAGTGACAGTGGCAGTGCCTCTGGGAGAACAGATTTAAGAAGGGGAACCGGCAGCGTGGGGGTGGGGAAACGTGAGAGGAACACCTCTGCCGATACTGGAGTCAGTGAAGAAGGAGGGGGAGGAGGGGCGCCTGAGGAGGCTGATGGCCCTGCAGCCCGTGGTGAGAAGGCAGGCTGTCCCCCTCCAGCCCATGGAGGTCCATGGTGGAGCGGAGGCTCCCGAAGATGGCGGTAACTCCATGGTAAAAACCGCGCTGGAGCAGTGTGAGACTGGAGAGCAGCCTGCAGAAAGGACCTGCGCCAGGGAAGTTCGGGAAGAACTGAAGCCCGCGGAAAGGANGCGAGCTGACTCAACCACCATCCCCTGTTCCCCTGCGCCGCTGGGGGGAGGAGGTAGAAAGCACCGGGAGTGGAGTTGAGCCGGGAAGGCGGGAGGGGTGGGGGGAGGTGTTCTGAGGTTTGGTTTTCCTTCCTTATACCCTTGTGTGTTTGATTTGATTTGATTTGTAGTAAATGAAATGGATTTTGTTTCTTCCCCAAGTTGAGCCTGTCTTTTGCCCGTGACATAAGTGGGGAGTGATCCCTCCCAGTCCTTGTCTCGACCCACGAGCCTACCTTTGGATTTTCTCCTCATCCCAACATGGCCAGGCGCGGGGGTGGGGGGTGAGTGAGCGGCTTCGTGGTGCTTTTGTTACTGGCTGGGCTGAAACCACGACACCATGTAAGAGGGGGTACAGATTATTTATACATTAAGGCATGAATAAGCTGTGTGGCAGAGAGCTGGGACTTGGCAGTGAGACTGGAGCATGCCTGAATGGATGCTAGGTCCTTACTCTCTGATACCATAGCCAAGCATGAGAGCCCACACAGGGCTCCCAAGAGCTACCAGTGGAGCACTGGCCCTTGCTATGGACTCTATAAAACTGCAATTGAAAAAAAAAATTTCACACCATATAATTCCAGAAGCAAGGGTGAAACTACCACATGAAAGGTGAAGAGGCTACAGAAGAGCCTGGAGAAAGAAGAGAACAGATACCTCTGCTAGAACAGGAAAGTGATAAAAACACAGTAAGATCTCTTAAAGCTTTTCTGGAAGAGGTTCTAATTACTGAGCCATCACTTATTTGTGACCAAACTTAGTCCCATCTACAAACATATTTATATTGGTGCCCATGGAGCTGATCAATTATTCAGTTTCTCATTAGCAGAGCTATCACTCCAGTCATTAGCTGTGTCTTCCTTTACCCCCATCAGTACTGAGTATTAAAATTAGTAGTTTTGGGGAATACAAAAAATGAAGAATACAGATCTGGCATGAAAGACTATATTAATAGATTAGGCAGCAAGAGTTTAATTTCTATTTCCAGAGTTTTTAATGGAGAACATAATGTGCTGTTCACAGATCACCCTTCTTCTGTGGGACACTCACATTTAAGGTGACAGAAGATACCCCTTCCTATAAAATCTGTTCCAGTAATAGTGTAATAAATGCAGTTGTTACTTTACATACAATGTGCAAAAAATTAGCTCACATAACATTTTCCAGTACATGTAAGTAAGTGTTCATATACTTGTCCTATTTATTTTTGTTCAATGTCCCTGAACCTTCTTCATTGCTTCTTCGTTTCTTGTATGGCCACCTGGGCTCACATCTTTCTCTTCCATCATTTCAGATCCAGAAAAATCAGAGAGAGAGAGAGAGAGAGAGAGAGAGAGAGAGAGAGAGAGAGAGAGAGAGAGAGAGATATATATACAAAAAAAAAAAACAAAAAANTTATATAACCAGAAATCAGGAAAAAACAAGATAAAAAAGCAAATCAAGAGATATCAAAAAAGCAGCTTAACTTACCATTTTACATGAGCAGAATGATCACCAAAGTGTTTAACTCTGTGCAGGAAACTATATGTGAGTAAGCATGCAGTACGGCCTCTCCTCATGATGCTTTGGATTGTCTCACGTCTTTTGTGTCTGGATCATAGGGAAAATGTGCGTGTCTTGGTGTTAGGGATGAATTTCCTCTCTTGCTTCTCCTGTCTTTTCTCTTTGTTGTTTAACAGAACCTTCTTTCTTCTTTCAAAATTATATGGATTTGTTGATATCCTCATAAATAAGTATTCACTGTAAGTATTTTCCCATGGCATTGCATATTTAAAAGCTATTGTGAAACTTTAGGCAGGAAGAAAAAAGCAGGAGCTATTGAGGTGGAAACACATGTATTATTTTGCAGAGTAAATACCACCAACTTCATCTCTGTATGTGGACACTACATAAGGGGTATCTGTGACTGTTTGAAATTCCTTCTACACACTTCACTATTTCTGTATATATCAGAGGTAGGAGGCACACACACATGAGCCTGTCAAGCTCAAAAGATCCATAGGTAGAAAGTGGATAAATGCAAACTACAAGAAGTCAGAAGTAGTCATCTTAAGACGGACTTAATAAAACAGAGGGTGCAGTAGGGATAGAAAAAAACAAGCTATAAAGCCTTCATTTGCTCTGTTAATAAAAATATTATGGGAATCTACCTGGTGGGATAAGTAAATTTTTAACATAAATCCTTTAAGTCTTCATATACTCATATGGAGACTATATGTAATTTCATCACATGTTAAACACTTGCCCCTGGCTGTTCATTTTCTTTTCCCAATCATGTATTTACAAGTTTATTATGTTACTAAAATAACAGAATACACTTTCTAGTAATGTTGGGAGACTGAACATATTAACAGGCCATCTCACCTCTTTTTTTTCTGAATTTTTTTTTAAGGAAGGGAAATCTAGAACATGAGGCAGGATTAAGCAGTGGGTGTACTCTCATCCTGTATTTGACTGCAGAACGTAAATGGGAGACCCCAGGTCTTCTGGCCCCAAGTTTTGCACTTAGCCTCTAGGCAGCAGTTCACTGCTGAGTCAAAGACAAGCAAATTTGATTTGGAAGAAGAAAGTGCAAAACAAGGGGTTTGTTCATCAAAGCATGTGCTTAGTTAACTAGCTGCAGCCAGGTTTGCTAACAGCTATATTCGGTAATATCAGTGGAAGGACACTGCTTGGGCGATTTCTGTGACTGTATTCAGCACTAAGGGTCCTCTTCATATTCCAGCTGGAGACCTGAGAGCTGTCTGCATACAGGAACCTCCACACTGCTCTGGGGCTCCACGGCCTCCAAAGGTAACCACTTATGTCACTTCTATACCGTCTGTTGCCATAGCAATGAAAATTGGGTGTTTACATCACCCAATGCTCAGCATGATGCTCAGCATGCCAATGCCTGTCCTGTGGCTATGTGGCTCTACCTAAGCCTCTGAGAGCTTTGTCATTGACTTCACTGGGGTCAAGATTTCACTCCAAATAAAGGTCCAGCCCAAAGGCACTAGATAGAGTTTTTTTAATGAAGTCTTACAGCATAAGAGTCCTCGCTGTGGCCTCAACTCTTAGTTTAAAGCACTTCGGAAAATTTACTTCTGCTGTCAGGAAGTACCATTCATAACCCTGGGACAGTGATCTTACTTCAATTTAGGTGCCTGATATCATCCTCCAGCTTTTTATCTTCAAATATCAAGTGTATTTTCATTGCATCTCTTGCACAGGCTACATACATATGATGCTATGCAATAAGGAGAAACAAAATATGTGATTTTTTAAAATTATTTTTCTGCTCTTCTATTTTTTAATCTCCATATGGTCCCTAGGACTGGTGATGTTTCCTTTAGTCTATATATTTCCTGCTTTAATTAGCTTACTTAACCAGTAAGCTTTAATTAGCTTACTTAACCAGCACACATTTGAGACACACATGTGATCAGCTAATATCAGGTGCTAGTGTTTAATTGCTTTCACAAAATTAGAAGCAGATAAATGGTTGAACCGTAATTGAATGATCTTATTAGAAGACAAGATGATCAGTGTTGTGACAGACCTTGAGAGATTCCCAGGCTTGCATTAATTTCACATCAGCTGGGGCTGCTGTAACAACAGCGAGCACAGTGCGATTGCTCTGTTAGAGAGCAAGATCAGAGCTGGGTGACTGAGATCTGCCATACTTATTTATCAGCTCAGGGGCTGGCACAATTTGTGTCACTATATAAGAGCAGTGAAGCAAGCTATTGTTTGATTTACCATCTCCTAAGAAAAAAAATGCAGCAAAGAGATCTTTTGGGGCAGCATTTTGAAAAAAGTTGTCTCTCTCTCCATCCCTGCCCGTCCCCAGTGTGTGTGCTTTTGCGAAAGGACAAGCGGCCACCAAGGGCACCTGCCCCTTCAGGGGCTTTGCTGGGAAAAGTCAGGTAGTGCCAAGAGTAGTAGGGATCTGACACGAGAGCGGTGGGGATCTGACACGTGTTTGTATGGATGGGCTGGCTAGAGCAAGTCTGAGGCTTCTTCTTGTACCAGATTCAAAGATTTTTATTGCTCCGTGAAAGACCTGAGTAAGGTTGAGTGAAATTCTCAGAATCTGCACCTTCCATGTGTGTTTTACCAGATGGCTATTGTTAACTGGTGAATGGGAATGTCTGGTTTTAGCATGGCTGTAGTAATTTTACTTGGGTGTTAAGATGGAGAGGAGTCATGCAGTACTTACAGGATCCCTTTTCACAAGGCCAGGGTTAGGCACAACAGCAATGAGGTGGGCAATTGTAAACATGGAGTTCAGCACGTAAGAAAAAAACAAATTCTTATGCAGTGTTATCCTTTGACAGCTGAGGCTCCTGAAAAATATGTAGCACACATCGTAAATTAGTATTTTTCTTCTGATGTCACTTTAACGAGCTCTTTCTGGCAACAGTGTCTCAAGAATGCCTTTTGGCAAGGAGTAATCGGAAAATACATGCCTTGCATCGCAGCCATAACCTCTGACAAATTTTTGGTTTTGTTTTTACACCTGTTTAGCACCACATGCTTTTTAGACTATGTTGTAAAGAGCCATCCGGCTACATTCTCAGCCCTTGATGCCTTTCTTTATTTCATGGTAATCGAGATATTAAGTGGTGAAGCAGAACCCTGAGAATTATTAGATGCGCATGATACAAGTAATGAACATCAGGAATACTGCTTTATAAGTAACTGTTCCCTGGAGACTCAATTTCTCAAATATTCAGATGAAAATTATTTGTTACTTCAGGAATTAGTGGTGAGACAGGATGGGAACTTTGGGCAGGAATCTCCTTAAATTACAGGGAGATTTGGGTTGGTATCCTGCATGTTTCTAACTCCAGCTGAGATCCCAAAGCAGAAGAGGTTGTTTTCCTGCTTAGAAGGAGCAACAATTTTTTCTGAATGACTGATTTTGGGGAGGGTAGGTTTTCTGCTATTGTGGGTAGCAGAATTTCACAAGAGAAGTTTGCAGAACTCTTGTGAAGCCAAATCATGACTGCAGTTTCAGACCTGAACCGTCTCCCCTAATTCATGCCCAGATCCTCATGCCACCTCCTTGGCTACCGCTGATGCAGGGAACAACACCCCCACAGCGCTCCATGCCCCAGAGCAGAGCCTGGGCCTGGCAGGAGGTGATTGCAGAAAGGCAGTCATGGAGTTGTTAGATAATGCTGTGATGTCTGTATTCAGTGATCACTGAGAGCAAGCAGGCAAAACCGGTAGATAAAAAACAGCTAAGAAGAGCAAGTATAGCTGTCTCGCTGAGGTAAGCTTCCCCCCTTGGCACTAGGAATCTTCTGCAGTCTGGAACAGAGCACAGGCTGTGACTTTCTGATGCTCTGCATGTGGAGGTCAATGCAGAATGCACCTTCTTTAAAAACAGAGATCTAATCTAACCAACTGAACGCTTTTCTGCAAATTTTGCTTGTTTGTTTATTTATTTGTTTTCCCCTTTTAGCTCCTTGGTCACCTGCCACTTATTCTTAGTTCTCCACACACCTATTTTCTGAGTCACTGGATGGAATTCTTCCTTTTGCTTTAGGTCATCTTTCTGGTTATGGTCATCATCATCCTGCAATGCTCATCACTTTTGTTGGCCTCCTTATTTACCAAGACACCTTCTTTGGTTCAGGATGTCCATGAGGTGTAGGTCCCGGGGGCTGGGAATGAGAGCATCTCTTTACACTTGCGCTGATTTTATATTCTTCCTTTAGTATCAGCTATTGGCAACTGCTGAGCACCAGATATGGGTCTAGGTGCACTTTCACTTTGCTCCACTGTAGGGCAGGATACTGGGCAAAACACCATTCTTTGGAGCTACTTTTGCTACACTGTGTTCTTGTGCTTACTCCACCTGTATTTGCCCCCATCACAAATAACATGGTGGTATTTATCCAGTCCTGAGTCTTCTCTTCTCCCCATTCTCCATCACCGTACTGTGCCTACGCTACTGACCCCACTTTTCTTGGGACACTATCACATGCCCATAACCTTCTGTCTTTCTCTTGCAGTCCTGGGAACAGGAGTGGTGTAATGCCAATCCTGTTCCCAAGAAATAAAAATTTCCCTGTTACTTAGAGCAGTCTCTCCAGCTCCTGGCCACAGAAATGTAGACCCTTGTCTCTCCAGCTGCCTCTCTACATGCCTACCAGTATAGAGATACAGTCTTTTGTGAAAATCTCTGCCAAGTACATGTGCCTCCACTCCCATTTCCATCCTTCCTTACTGCTCTGCTTGACTTTTGCCAGTCTTACTCCTCTATTAAATTGGATTGTCCCTCACTGCATGTTGCCTTCACCTGCTGTCCAAGCTCCTTTCCCTGCCTGCCATCCTCTTTTAGTTTTACTCCTGCATTGCTCTCCTCCTTTCCTCTCAGTAATCCCCACCTTTTTTCCTTGACTTCAGCTTTCATGTTAAAGACCCATCTAGATCATTAAGCATGTATTTCCATACCCTCTCTTTTTAATTTGAGCTTCAGTGTTTGCCATCAAAATGGCATCAGCACCTGCCTGACTCAGCCCACACTGAGAGGAGAACATTTTAGCAAAACCAAAACCCTTACTTGATTCATCCTCTCTGCTGGTTTTGACAAACATCTGTAATCTTCTCCTTCTCTGACCTCTCTTAGCTCTCTTTCTGGCCCTCTTCCTGATTTCCTAATCATTCCTTTGTCATGTTTTTGAAGGCTCCTTGTCACCTCCCACCCATCTTTCTGTATGCTCCCTACTCTGCTTCATTAATCAGTAAGCAAGAAGGCATCACTAAGCAAGTTACCTGTATCTAAAACTTGTGAGTTTTTTGTGTCACTATGCCTCTATTAATTGTGTCTCAGAGTTTCAGAGTCTCCTATGTTTCTCATGGTTCCCCTATGTTTCACATTTATTCTATATCTCCTACATTTCCTTTGACAGAGATAGGTTCTCCTATCTACTCAGGGAGTCACCCTTACTTTTGAGTTCCTATCCCCACTTCTATATTGCATCTAGGATATTTTGACTTCCAAGGAGCTTTTAGCATGATTTTCTTCATGAATCTGTCGTTTCTTCTCATTCATGAATACTGAGAATACTGACTTTTACCCCTAGCCAGTTATTTTCCATCTCCTACCCACTTGTTTAATTTTCAAATTATTTTCATGCTTTCTACCATGCTCTCCCTTACCCCTGGGGAAGACTCCCAACAAACTTCCACAAATTATCTTTCCACCCATTATCCTTCTTCAACTCCCTTTGAAAGCCTTGGCAACAAGTAGACTGCAGGTGCATTCACAACACACCATCTATTATTCTGGCAAATCTAGACTTATTGTACTCCCCATCTGTCTTTATACAAATGTCTTTGTTTTAATAATTCAACTGGAAGTGATTTGGAGCTAGGAGTCCCTTTTTTCTTTTGTATTTTATCATATAAGATAATGGGGTCTCAGTTTGCAATTATAAAAGTATCGCATTAATGTGATCATGCACGTAACTGTTAGACACTCTACTTTATGAATACTCTGTCTCCTGTTATGAGTTAGTATTGCTTAGTGATGATTGTCAGTACTGATTCAGTATTCCCTTCCGAAACTACTGCATCTGTGATGCCAGATCATTATGAATCTTGATACCCAAAACTGAAAGGAAAAAAAGCTCTGCCAGGAGAGGCTTATATATGGGAAACAGCAACCTCTGCAAGCTGTTTGTTGCTGCCTCTACAGTCAAAGGCTATTATACAGTCCTGAAATAATCTCCTGCTATCTGATTGACTGTCTGATTGACAGCTTGCCTTCTATTGAAGGTCAAGTAATCTACTGCTGTCATAACCAGATGATAGAAAACAACTGAAGGTAACATGAACCCTGCTCCCATACAGGTTTATTCTCACTTTCTTATGATTGTAGTTTGGTTTCCTCTTTGTCCTCCCATTTTGCAGCCCTTTGTTTTAATTTCTTTCTCTACTTCTTCCTGTAACCTTTGTCTCATGGATTAGTCATGGAAGGAGAAGGAGAAGTGGAGGAGGAAAGAGAGGAGGAGGTGTGTTACTGTCTGGAAGGCTGCTGCAAAGATGAGTCTTTCAGCGCGGCCTGGGAGCGGTCAGGATTGTGTGCTGTCCATGACTCAGAGCTAAGAGTCAGACAGCCCGATCCTGCCTTGCTCGCTGCAGGGAATCACCTTCCTTGTCATTTTGGGCAGCCAATTTAACCAGATCCTGTCTTTACTGTCCCAAAGAACTCTGAAGCCTGGCTATAGGATTCCAAATCAGACTAAATTGTGCTCTTCCTAAAGCATTACTGTCTCTGTGGTTTTGTGCTCTTCATCTTTACTTAGATAGGAAGGGAATTAATCAGTTCATTGGGCAGAGTTTCTAGCCATCTCTGTATCTGATTACTGCACGTTATAACAGTAACTCACCAAACTGCATCTCAGAAAATTAGCAGAATTCACAACATGTATTTGGGATCCACCTATTTTGAGGTTGTAATCTTACAGACTCTTACAGTCTATGCAAAGTCCAACTATTTCATTTCCTGTTTCCTAGACTCACTCCTGGTGGTGGTGATGTTGGGGGTTTGTTCTTTTACTACCCTTCCTGTTTGACAGTTGAGGCACAGACATCTAATAGTATAGCCCTAAGATTTATGCCAGCTTCTTCTGGCCTCTTAATTTACTAACCATACCCTTTTCAAGCCTACATGGACACGCTCATCCATGGTGTACCATTCCAGGGACCAGCAGCAGATGAAGTAACCAGGGACAAGCTTTGCATAATGTTACTAAGAAAATTACTACTAGAAGGCACACAACCTGAGCATATCCATAGATATGTAGTACACATAGATGAAAATTGAGACTAGAAATAGGCAAAGGTGCCTCATGCATTATTTAGATTAAATAATACAGGGACTCTGAGGCTAGAACTGATTTAAGCACTGGCACAAGATATCTGGGGTTTTGTGGAGCGCCTTTAGTACAGATTTTTAGAGCAAGACAACCATCCCTTGTGCACTAGAGGTGGGGGTTCAGTAAGGGGTTCTTTTTATCCCCAAATTTATGCAATTACTATGCATGTGTAAGCTGGAATTTTGTGTTTGCTATGTGCTCATGTATTTTACAAATCTTCATACATGTATTTGGGGCCAAAACCCCACATCTCAGAAACTCAGATAATGAAGTTGATATCTCACAATCTAGCATGTGAAGTTTGTCACATTGCATTGAAGTTTTACACTTATGCTGCGGAACATTAAATCTATCAATTCCAAGACACTTAACAAATGCCAGTTAGTTTAGACACATAAAAGGTCTGTACTAAAAGAGTCATGGTAAATGTTTAAAACTTAATGGTCATGATAGAAAATGCACTAGGTGTACTTCATTAGGTTTCCTTGGCCTTACAGGTGACAGAAAGTAATAGCTGAATGTTTACGGAAATATCCTTTGTTTTAAGTTAAGCCTGCAAGATAAAGAAATAGAAAAAATGACTAATTTTTCCCTTTTCAGGCTTGGAATTTTCAGTGTGAAATACTGCTTTGGAAAATAAAGGTTCTATGGAGAATGAATCCTGGTCTTTTTGAAAATAAAGGATATATGCATTCATGATTTTGCATGAGTGGGAAGGTATTAATTTAGAACCTGCTCATAATTCACTGTTACTATTTTGGTCACTAAGATCTGAAAAAACACAACTGATGTTAAATTTTAGTTGGGAGATTTGAGAGCTTATTTTTGGCTTTCATTTTTCTAGAAACATCAACCAAATAAAACCAAATGATAAATTCTGACCTGTATACAGAAGTCATGCCCTTATCTGTCTGCTGGAAAGATAATTAACCCCTAGAAGTATTCTGTGCTTCTGGATTGCAAATATGTCTTTGAGCTGCTGAAATAGTTTGATGAATACACAAAAGCACATAATTTATGTTTCTATGAGGATGACGATAAAGAAACAAAAAATTGTATTTTGGATGCTCATCAAGGGCTCAAATCTGTTGACATTCATGTAGAAATAAGCTTACTAATACTCTTACACAGGCCTATGTGTACTGGCATAATTTAGGTTGAAATAATTTCTTGCAGGCTAAATTACAACCTTGAAACAGTATACTCTTACAATGACAACAGTGATGGACTTTTAGTTATTACAGGTTGCCATTATTGTGCGACTATTCTTTCTTAAACTCTATAAAGAAGCTTGTGAAGAAAAAAAGATTTTTTGTGTTCCCTTTTCCTTGTATTCTTGACTGCTCAAAGAATACTGCATTCTTTGAAGAGTTTGGGTTTTTTCTCTATTCTTGAATGAGGTAAGTTTTTTGGCAATAAAAGTCCATCAGGTTACAACTGTGTGTGTTATTTATTCAGAAGCTAATTTTTGTAATTGTTTCTTGAGTGCTTTTACTTTGTTTCCCAGCGTGCAATGTGGGGAATCCTCCTTTGTATCCTTGGAACCCTTTATCCAGGTAAAGTTGGAAAACCTTACCTGGCCTTTTAGGTTATCCTGCAGTTATCTCCAGATATACTCTACTGATGGTGAGCATTTCTCTGTCTCTGGTCATGAACTGATGGTCTGGCTATCTGCTTGCAAGTAACTGATGCACATTTGCTGACATCAGTAAGATTGGGTCATTATACTGGATGTATCATTCTGTTTCATCAAAGTATCTGTGAATGGACATTACAACCCTGATTTCTGAGTGTGCTATCAGTAGGGGAAGTTTGCAGCTTATAGTAATGTTACAAAAGTGAAATATCTTTAAAAAAATGCTGAAAGAGCTAGAAGAATATAGCTTATGCAAGTCATCATAGCTCTGGATGTACAATAGCTCAGGATCTTGTCTATTGTTTATTCTTGAATATTTTCCCCAGTGCTTTTGATGTCTTCTAGTGCTTACCATTTCCCTAAGCTGAAAACTGAAGGCTGTTGCCAGACAGCCCTTCACTACTGATTGCGACTGAAGCTGTGACTGCATGTCTGATGGCAAATCTGAGCTCCTTCTGCTCCTTCACTGCAGACACATTATAATAAATGGATGGTGTGCAGACAGGTTCACTAAAGGATAAGATTTAAATGCTATAGTCCAATTGCCATACTGTAGCTGCAATGCTTTCAATGAATCTCAATTTAGTCTCCTTTAAAGTTCTGATACAGCACATCACTGTTTTTCCTTTTAATGATGATGACAGGCTACACACTAGTGTCAGATTCACTCTTAGTGCTGAGTCCTGTAAGCACCTACTCAAGTCAACAGCTCAGTCCTTCAGCATCAGATGAAGATATTCCTGTTCTTCAGGAGCTGGGGGCTTCAAGCCACTGCCCTGTGTAGTCACTGCACCTGCCAGGGGCTGGACATGCCCTTCAAGGAACAGTAGGCAACTGGTAAATGAAGGGCCCTACCGCATCCCCAGTTACACCATTTCCCTATGGGCTGCACTTTTACACCACTTTTGATAAATCTAACAGCACAATCTTGGCTATGCACCACTGGGACATGTCCCATTGATGAAAGGACCCCGTGCTGAGACTTTTTTACCAGGATTACATAAAAAGGCACTCAGAAGAGCTGTTCCTCACCGCCATATCCCCTTCCAAGCTTTTCTTTGGTTACCACTTGAGATACCTCAGGGAAACAGGAGAGAATGTCTGTAAGAAACACTTACTTGAAGTAGAAGAAAATTGCCAAGGAAATCAACAGGGATGTTATAGACAAAGCATGGCCAACGATCGCCATATAATAAAGTATGAACGCCATCTGCAATTTAACAAAAAAAAAAGGCAAACATGAACAATTTGCAGGCACTCAGTTTTTTTTCTCAGAGGAAGAATCTGCAAAATCAACCTCCCATTTTGTATTTCTTTTCTTTCAAAGGTTCTTTTTCAATATACTTTTAATATCAGCAATCTATTAAACAGCATGACTCATGGTCTAAAGAGAAGTGTTTCTTACATGAGTTGATCTGTTTCTGCTGCACTGAAGTAACTGGTGCGATCTCTGCTCACCTTATGTGTCACTAACTTTCCCTAGCTCTAGGAGAGCACAGCAGACATAACACATTCGGATATTCAAAAGCCCATGAAAGGTTTCCACAGAGAAGAAGTTATTAAAGGAAATAGGTTGCCACAGGACTGGTAGAAAGCTTTTATTGTTTGAAAGCAGCTTAAACAACAGGGAGCAAAAGCTTAATGGTCACTTTTTGAGATGAGTCAGTGGTTAGGTGCCCTCAGGACTGGTATCGGAGCTGGCTTTTTGTTCAACATGTTCATCAGTAACCTGATGTATAGAAATCTCTTAAGTTCCCAGGTGATACTTAGGTCTTCCAGATAACAGTGAGGGACTCCAGAAGGGCTTCACATAACTGAGGGGACAAGAAGATGCCATATGAGCTTTAATACAGAAAAAAGTGGGGTGATACACCTAGGGACAAATGATCTAAACCCTGCCTACACAATGCTGAACTCAGAACTAGAAACCGCACTTGGGAAGGAGATTTTGGAGTCATCCTGGACAGTTGTCTGAATCATTGGCTTAGTGTGTAATGACAGCCAAAATGTAAACTAAATGTTGGATATCATCAGGAAAGGCACAGAGGGTAGAACATCCTTGTTCCTCTGTTTAAAATTTTCATAGCACATCTTAAATGCTTGTGTGTTTCTTGTCTCCACACCTTATGGACATGGCAGAGATAGGAAAGGCAGAAAGAAGGCAACTAAAATAACTGAGGTAGAGTAGTGTTATGACTAGTGGCTACAAATGCTGGGATTCTCCCCTTTGGAGAGAATTCGGAGGGGAATTATGATTAAGGCCTACAGAGTCATGAAAGCAGCAGATGAGATTAAAATTATCCTCAACTCCTACCACACTAGAACAGCATAGCCTGAGACACATTCTGGTTCACACTGGTGTGAACCTTGCTGTTGGGCAACTAGATGGTCTTACAGTGCTGTGAAGCCAGTATGCACGAAGAGATAATTGGGTTTTCACTTTGACTAATGTCAGTGAAATCTAAGATAGGCTTATCCATGTTTTGTATACCAATAGTAAAACAAAATTGCAGGACAGCACCTGGGCTGCAGAATGCTGCGATATTTAAATGTCATACTTTGGTCTCAGACAAGCTCTTAAGCATCATCCAGCTGTCAGAAGACTGCAGGAGGCAAATGGCATGCCAGGCTTCACCTTTGCCTTCTTTTTTGAAAGCATGAATATAGTATCAGCCTGTCCTGAAAAAAAGACTAGATAGCAGGCCTTAGTTCCTCTGCTGGGTTTATTTTCTTTTCAGCTCCATTCATTTTTCTGTTCTGCATGAGCAATTTTCCTTTTTTCAACAGTGAGATGAATTGCTTTCTGTAGCCCTAAGTTTTGCCACACATTTTTTTGGTGTTTCCAAGTAATTTTAAACTTTCATTTGAAAACAAATATGAATAAAATTTAGAAAACAAAGCCATTCCTCTTAGCAAAGGTGCACATCTTCTTATTTAGTTTGTTCTTCAGTCATTTTACAACTTTGGAATCAGCTTCTGTTTTCATTAACCTACATGGTGGTGGCCTGATGCAAATTTAAGCCAAAGTCACATTTGTACCATCCTGACCATGTAGAACAGACATGATCTGAGCGTAAATATCATTCACCAAATTGTGGAAATCTATGCATATTTACTGCAAATACCTTAGATCTCCTAGTTTTCCTTCACAAAGACTAACCACAACATTGCTTGTGAGTGCAAATGCTTGACAACTGGCTCTGAAGCACCAGCAACCCCAGAGAGGGAAGAGCAGAGTGCAGAGAAGATGAGACAACTTTCTGAATACAGAATAGTGGGAAAGGTTTTCACCTGTGTGCATGTGACATTTCTTCCACTCCATACTAAGTGGTTGCTGTGGTTTTTCATATTAGACTGATATAATTTTTAAGCCTAAATTTAATTCACAGATTAACTGTTCAAAAATATGTTGTTGTGCTGCCTATCCTGTATACAACCCTGAGCCTGAAACAGCTAGAAGTAGGAAAGGCTTCCAGATAGCTACATGCAAGTCTATGTGCACCCCAGAGGACTCTTCGCTATTCAATTTATCTACCTTTCAGTGTACAAGTGCTAAATCAGTTTAACTGTATATCTGGGACTCAGCAATAGCATTTTTGATTACTCCATGTAAACTTACTATGGTAACTGCTCAAAAAAGCTTTCCAAATATAACAAGGAAGACAGATCAGAATGGCATGAACCATCAGCTGACAAAGCATATGATCTACCACCACATTTTTAAGAATTTTTTTTTTTAAGTGATCTGCCTCAAAAGTATAGCATGTTGGTATTTCCAGTTAACTTCAACAAATAATTAACTCGTTTATTAATTTCTGCACTCCTTGAATTGGCAATCTGTCATGTCCCTTCTGACATATAGGACTAACTGATGCTGACTCACCAAATTTTTAGTTTATGCAGATTTTGTCATCCTGGGCTTAGAAAACTTCTAAAAGAAACATTTAAATGTTCTTTTTTTGTCCCTCTAGAATTCTTCACTTGAGGAAAGAGAATTCTCTAATAGGAATACCTCCTACTCAGTTATTTATATTATTTGTAGGTACATGGAAATAGTCTACAAAGAAGCATACTCTTGTTTTTGAAGACTTGGATTAAAGGTCATAATCTAACTTGGCATTTCTGTAAAGACAGATTCTTTCTGCATTCTCCATCATTTTTTGTTTCAGAAGAATCTTGATGTACGTATAATTTTCCTTTGTGTTCTATCTGTACTTTGCTTGCATGATGTTCAAAATTGTTCTTCTGGAAGGCATGGATAATAGGTAACAGAACCACATTTTTCACCTCCCTACACATGCCAACATCTGGAAAAATTATATTTTTATGGTGCTTCCATTTAATGCCTCTGTGAGCTCAGATTGTTACTATTATTCTCTCTTTGTCACATAGGTGAGCCCCATTTTAACATGATGGTTCCTCATGCTGCAAAAACTTTTAGAATTCACCTCCTGCCTAGTCCAGTAGACTTTTCCAAGGCCCTTTAGGCTGGATCATTACTAAATATAACCACATACTGCTTTTTGGCTGCATAAAAAAGATCCTCCAATACAAATCCCAAATCAAATAACTTTTTGACTCTTTTCCTTCCACAATTCCAAATAGTCACAAATTATTCTCTCATAAATCTGTAATCAGATTTTCCCAGAGCTCCACTCACATTTGAGAAATATGTTTATTTTCATGAGCTACCCTAACTTAATTTTTTTTAAGCTTTTCTCAGATTTCTCTCTCCTTGTTTCTTTTGGTGCTTTTACATTTAGTTCTCCTCTTTCAGCTTAGCAACTTGATTTTGGAAATATTAATGCAAATGCTTAATTCATTATTGTAAATAGTCTCAATGACTTCAGTCAAACTATTAAAGTTAAATGTGTTCAGGCTTGTAGGATTTTCTGGATTAATGGTACCTTCATAAATATTTCTTTTCAAAGGGAGCAAGTACAGGGTGATATTCTTTGTTTAAGAAAAAGAATTATAGCTTACATTAATATTTCTAGCCCTGCAGAGAAGACATCAACAGCTTGGAAGATACTTGTTACAGAAGGCAAAATTGAAATTCTAAAGGATCATTTTATAACTGTTGGACAATCAAGGAAAATCATAGGAATTAAAGAATGCATTTGAAAAATACTGGAAAACTTGTCACATGAATTGCTACTAAATTATCCACCCCATAGCAAACCTATATTTAGGTTTGAGCACTCATCAAATAATTTTAATAAGCTAAAATAATGAGGACAATGCTATTCAATTCTGGTGCAACAAATTGAGCTGAAAGTTGAGAACCATTCTGATCTCTCTCATATGTGTCTTACTGCCAGACCAGCCCAAAACCATTCCCAAACAATCACTGCCTTTTTAACTGTAGCATACCTTCAATTTTTCAGAGGTGAAAGAGTTGCACAGGGTATAGTTGGACCAAGTTCGGTTGCTCTCAGGATGGCGGAACCAGTTTCCAGTTTCATCACAGTATTTTGAAGCCCTCTCTGACAATAAATTGCAAGAATAGTTATTTTAGCATATGCATATTACATATTTTAAAAATCCATAAAAAAAGAATTTCTGTTCGGAAATAAAATGCCTGTGTAATAAAATCCAAAGGATTTTCAACTTGTGCAATTCATATACATTTGTCTGTTCTGGTTTTTTTCTCAGAGTTTTATCTGATGGTATACTTGTTGTTTATCTGTCTCCTTTTGTCTTGAATGAATACAGCAGAGTATATATACCCAGCCTTCATTCAGATGCAATTATTTATGTGATAATAATCCATTTAAGGAGGCTGTTGAAAGCTGGTTTTGAAAGAGAAAGTAACATTAGGCCCTGACACCGAACCTGAGAGAAGTGTGCACAGGCAGGCAAACACAGCAATGCCTGCGTATCGTTAGTTCTTGTCCCAACCTGCATTATTGATGTTGGAAAATGGATGTGCTCACTGGCTAGCATGCAAATCTAACTTCTTGTTTCCAAACCTGACACTGGCTAGGACATGCTGGTATCCATACACAGACACTAGCAGACTGAATCTTGCAGCAGGCTTTCAGGTATCAAGGGAAATAATTAGTTAAAAATCCTGTGTAGAGAAAGGGCAGCAAACAGTGTATGAAACAGAGCCTGGGTGCTGGAGATGGTGACAGCCCCAACATCAGCCATGTGCTTATGCAGAGGGATGGAAGAGTCCTGCCCAGCCTCTGTGCCAGCTAAATCCTGCCGGGGTGGGCAGGAGCACTGCTCCTTTTCCTCTGAGGCTGCAAAGCAGGCAGGCACTGGGAGAAGCAGCCTCGCAAACATTTTGGCACAGGTCCCAGGTGTCCAGCTTAATTTAAAATGGCTGCAGAGTTCTCCGTATAAATAATCTGAGGTGTGTTTAGCCTCTCCACGTGTGTCTCTGGTGTTGGTTCCTGAGCTGCAGGTGGCTCTGGCATCCTTCCCGAAAGACCTGCTGAACGGAATGCTCATGCTCCTTCCTGTGTGTCCTTTTACTGTGGGGGGGGACGGTCGGGGCTTTAGCATCGTACAGCTCTAAGGGATGCCTGAAGCCACAGACATGTGCTGTGCCTGGGTCCTCCCAGCCACGCTCACATTTCTGCCTGGGAAACCCTGGATGCTGATGCACAGACAGCCACTTCTAATCACTTGTCAAGTTTTGGACTAGTTCCTTTGGCCTTCCCTCAAGCATTAGCCACATGGGAGTCACTGGAAAGTTTGCCTGAGTAACAAAGGAAGGACAAGATCAGAAACTTAAATTATTTGATGTTTTCTTAGTGACACAGCTGTTTATTTATGAAAAACAGAGTTTTTCAAGTCTGACTTTTAAAATAGTCTAAAAAGTCTATCTTGACTTCCCTTTGCCTATCCTAGCTTTATAATTTTACGGGTTTTATACAGAGATTAACAGCATTTCTGGTCAATACACTTTTACAGAGCCAACTGCCATTTGAACATACACATTTTCACTTTTTGTGTTCAACATTTGCATTTATTTTTCTTAATCAGCTCTGATGATTAATGAGTCTATTAATTTGGAATATTCATATTCTCTCTATACGCCCTAAGGAAAACAATCCATCTTACTGGCAAGGTAAGGATTGTACAGAATAAGCTATCTTCCTCTGACTAGAAATACACTTTATACAGTGCCATTGAATAAAAAAAAAAAAAAAAAAGGAAAAATCCTCCAGAACACAGTATACTTTCAAAAATACTGTGAATTTCAAGTCATTGTTTTGGGGGACTTGTTGAAAATCAATACGTGCATCAACAACACCAAGAGAAAAAGTACATGTTATCTCAGCCTTGCATCGCTGCAGCTTGGAGATAATCTCAGACTGCCTGTGTAGCAATGTTCCCATTGTACTTGTTGCCAGATATTATCTAAAGCTGGAAAAAGTTTTCAGTCATAGATAAAAGATTAATGGTTACGCTACCATGGAACACAGTGTACAAACATTGTACCTACTATCCCATGCACTCTGCAAAGTACGTGGCTTTTGTTAATATGCTATAGAATATAATGGTAATATCATCTATCATCTCTGTACTTCAGTGCCTAGGTAGGCACTCTGCCGAAGTTTAACGTGGCCTCTGTAAGTTAGAGACAAATCTCTTCCCTCATACTTTTCCTTGAAGCCAGACAAACACAACTGATCCTAGTCTGGAAGCAGCCATGTCCCACAGATTTCTTGCTGTGATGTTGTCAGAATATGGGACTGGGCGATAAGCCTCCCTACTGTCCATCCCAGTGACTCAAACAGGCCAAACATCTTTTCTAAATCTATGATTTTATACACAAATAAAGCTGTGAGTCTGTAACCCAGCCACTGTTCTACTGCAAGTTATTCTCCAGTGGCCCAGCAGCAGGTATGGGATTAGGAACCTGGGCACATGTTGGTTTTTGTGCTAACCAGAAGGATCTAGTAAGCTCTGAAGAATGTGTAAGGATGGGTAAGGCAATTCCAGCAAGGCAAAATGGAAGTGTGTGCTTTAAGACTATTCAAATATTATGTGAGCACTAATTTTTTGGGCTCTGTCTGTACCCTATCAGCTTGGATAGGGCACCAACTGGGCATCACATTATTCAAAGTGGAGGAACAGTGACATTGCATTGGATTCATCTCACCTGACTTTAGCAACCTCAAAGTTATGCAATTCATAGGCAGTTGTGCAGGCTCTCTGCAGTTAGCTTAGAAAGACAGACACTTCAAGAGCTATCTGGGAAAACTGGATAAGAGAAATCTTGTGCACAAGGGCAGTTTCATGGGAGTAGTGAAGTGTCTAAAAAGAGTAACGAGTAGTAATATTTTTGCATGTGGTATTGCTTGTGCTAGAAATAGTGCTTTTATGTATCATATTTTCATAAAAACAACTCATTTATATGTAACAAATATCTTAACCTAGTAACTCTGGAACAAACAGAATAGCTCTATCAATCAGGTTTTTTACAATTAGACCAACTCTATAGCTAGCAGATGTTAAAAGAGTCAACACCATTTTTTTATTTATTGCTGAGTTATAATCTGGAAGTAGAAAGAAGTTTTCCTCTATTGCAGTGCGTGCTCAGCACATACCAGACACTGGATTCTTTGCCATTGTTTGGAAAGACCTGTGTAGTACTTAGTTTTGCAGATGAGGGAATAGTTGATGTAGCACATGCGATTTACTTACATCCTCAATAAAATATTCTAGAAGAAAATTTTTCTAAAACAAAAAAATCATCTGATATAATATAATGGAGACCCCAGAAAACTTCAATTCCAGTGTCCTAGTAAGTGAAGTTATCACTACCATCAGAATGTCTCAGTCAGCAGAACTGGAATCTGTATAATAAAGTCATATTGTGCACTGTGGGGATAAGAATTGATTTTTAAAATACAGCTGTCAAGCTTACTAAGAAGCAGGACAGAAATACACAGAAGGGTAGAAGGAAAAGAAGCAGCTGGACAAAGAGTTCAGTCTGTTTTATTTATCACTATCTAAATGATACCACTTCAAGACAGGAAAATAGGACCAGCAGAAATTCAGAGCTGGCTTTTTTAGGCAGAGTCAGGAAATTTGCGTTTGTGGCAGCAAGAGAAGGGCTCTCCCAGGCCCGGTCTTCCCTGTGCTGCTCAGAGTCCCCCAGCAGGTCCCTGGGGCTCCTGCCCACCGAGGGTGCTGCTCCTTACCCACTGTGAGCACAGGCATGTCACCCTGCCGAGACCTGGTGCCAGGTGGGAAGGAGCACATGATGGACTGGGCATGCAGGAGGGGAGACCACGGTTGGGCAGATGCTTGCATTAGGAGATGCCTGAGGAAGTGGCCTCCCTGCCTGCCAGGAGTCAGGGGGTGGAAGGAGCCACAGCTGCTGCTGCGACCCAGAAGGTCTCTCTCCATCTCTGGTTTGTGGAAGGCCATGATTTCTCATCTGCAATGACTGCTCTTGTCAGCTTGGCAGCCTACTCAGCTGAACACTTTGTGCACTTTGCCAGCTGTGAGAAGGGTGAGCCTGTGTCCCTCAGATCCAGTACCCTGTGGTCACAGGCATCACAGTTGGTAAATCCAAAAGGGTCTGCAAGAGCTATTCAAGCTGTACCCCCTTTTCCTGCATGCAGCATTTATCCTTATTTCTCTAGTATTCCTCTCTTTTGTAAGAAAGACAAAGCAATTCAGAGACCGCAGTATGGCAGAAGAAGAGAGTGGCAGAGAATACAAATACTGCAGTGCCTCTGCCCCCTCTGCTGCCGTGATCCACACTCCAGAGCAAGGGGACCTCACTGCCTCTAGTCAGTGTCAGAGCAGGAAGGCAAGGCTGTACTTCCATGTTCCTCAGTTGTGAGAGGTAACAACACATTAATCATCATCTGAGCTAATTGTTTATGGATACATATGGATCTGTTTCCAAATTGCACTTCTAGAAACTTTGCTCTTGGAGCCACATGAAGAGTTATGAGTAACTGGTTTACAAAATGGACTGAAAGACAGAAACCCAACAGAGCGGAGAACTGAGTTGAGTTTTGCTAAATGCAGCCTTGGATCACAAAGCTGGGCCAGGCTTGCTCCTTGCTGGGGTGGCTACTGCTCTTAACCACTGTTCTTTGCCAAAGACGAAAGGGAGCAAAAGTGAAATGAAAAGGTATGGCTGCCACAGTGCAGCTTGCACATTCAGCTCCATTGCTATGTGACTGCTATGTGACTGACCGAACACACCATGCAGGGAGAGTGCGCTGGGTAATATAACTCTCCCCTGCCACAAAACCAGCAGCCTGCTCTGCTCCTCCTGCTGCCCCCAGTAAATTTGCCTTGCTAGAAGGCCATTACATCCACAATATATTTCCCTTAATTATCAGCAAGAATATTATCAGCATGAATTACATACTATCAAATTCAATTCCTAGCAATTTCAGTGTAAGCTGGAACCATTTCATAGGGATTACACCAAAGATTAACCTGGAAAAAATATGAATATAAAATATAATTCAAGAGAAACTGTGAATGTTGCCTGAATAGGGGAGTATAAAACTCAGCCCTGTTCAGAGCTTCACAGTCAGGAGTGGATGAGACAATTAATTTCCTGCTGTCACTGGAGTTAAAGCAGTAGGTCTCGGTATGTTTTCCAGACAAATTGATTTGGTTTTATGCAATATCACATTGCACATGGTGGTCATTGTGAGAAAGAGGTTGCTACGGGAGACAAGATTTGTTTATTGTAAAGGACAAAGTTGTCACAGCTTGTAGAGAGGGGTTTCTGTTTGTCTGGTAGCTTGAAGATACTAATTTCCTTTCACAGGAAAGCTCTGTCTTTCACAGGACAGAGTTTCCTCAGGTGGGGAAAGTATGGGAAGCCCTAGCTAACTGAACAGACTAGATTATCACAGTGGTCCTTCTTGCTTTCGGAACACAGATTCCTATCTAGTAAGACCTGATGTAAGTTCAGTGAAATAAGTGGGACTATGTTTGGTAGTTATGAAGTTGTCAGACACAAAATGAACAGAGCACTGAGCATGTTCTTCATCATTTTGCTTCTGGGTCCTTTTCTCCAGAATATGATTTCACTTTATTTACTTTCTAACATACTCTAGCAATTTCTTGTTGGCATCAATGCTGAATGTTGTTGAGTGTTCAGATATAGAGAGCTGGTATGCAGCACCCACAGGTGCCGATGGGAGGAGGATCCGATTCTATGCTGCCGAATAATGTTTCACTTTTCCAGTTACAAATTTCATACATACCACAGCACAAAAAAAAGCTGAATGACATCATTCTATTGCAGGACTCAAAGCTATACATGGCCTCAAACGAAAGTAACTTAGTGATCAGTGAGCTGATACATAGTGGTTCTGCAGATCTCAGTGCAGCCCACAGCAGCACAGCATGAAATCCTTGTTTCAGAAGTCCCTGGAGTTACTTGCATGCCTAAAACACATGCTGAGGTGGTTTGATATCAGACAGACTTAATGGGAAGGAAAGCTGACAGGCACTGCAGTTTTCATCTTGTAAAATCATGGTTCTTTAGGATTAATTTTCTGTTTCTCAGTAGAAAATCTAGCTGTATTTTGTTTAACAGGTGTAAGTTACCAAAGGAAATAATGACTTGTGACACAAAACCTGACAGATTTCTCAGGACAGCTGAACCTGTGCTTTTGGCCACCTGTAAGTGGCAGCCACTACCATTAGCAGTTGAAAGACTTCGAGTCACCCCCACAATTTCTTGTCTCCCTCCTACTTTATTAAGTCCCTGTGCAACAATCAGCCACCTGTAAAGCAAAAGCTGGCTACCCTCTTGTTTGATGCCGCAGCTGTAATACGTGCTGGGTTACTCAACAGCTACTCTAGGAAAGCAGCTCTGACTCAACCAGGAGATGCTGAGCTGCTGCCGAGCCAGGGAAACAGTGTTGACTGACCAGGATGCAGGCAAAGAAGTTGGCAAGGAGAAGAGAGATGTGCCAGGGGAAAATACGGAGTCCAGAAGACCACAGGTATTGTTCCTAAACAGGACAGCAGAGACAACAATAGGAAATTAATTACTGGAGCAGGCTTTTCCTTCTACAGCTGCGTACAGAGAACAAGAATACTAAAAAATTCCCAAATCTGCAAGTTTTAAAGCGTGGCAGAAAGAGTAACTGCAGTACGCAGACACTGTGGGCCAGACCCTGCAGCACACATCTGTACATTAAGGAGTGATTTGCAATCAGTCATACAAGCCACAGACCTTGGCATTAATAAGCATTAATAAGTGGAGTGAGGTGCTTCGCTCTGGATGGCTTCAAGCGCTACTTTGAAGAGTGGTGTTGTAGCAGAGCAATTAGTCCAGAACGAGTCACTGGAGACAAGCAAGCAAGTGGAAAAGCTGGGAATTGGTGGCTTGGGAACGAGCAGGAGAATGGCTCTGTAATCATCCCCATGCACTGAAGAATGAGGACCTTGAGTCATGGGGAGACATCTGTGATCACAGGGCTGCCCAACACCTACTTTTGCAGGTGTAAGCTGAGCAGCGCATGGAGTATACATAAACTAGGACTGTTAGTGCCACAATTTTTTATTTTCTATGAAAACCATAGAAGCAGGGAAAGCAGAAGCCTTGTAGTAAATTTTGCCATTCATTAAAAAGGCTGTTGCCACATGTGGAGGATATCATGAACAAAATGGGGATGGAAGCGGAAGGTACAGACCTCATCCAAGAAGCACCTCCAACATGCATGTAGGAAAAGGCTTGTGCAACTTCAGGATCCAGAACCTCAAGCTCTCTCCTGAACGTGGACACTTCTGTCTGGGAACTGAACCAAGTTTGGCCAGTTTTTTGAAAATGCTCTTCTGGCATCTTTGTGCAAAGAGCCTGATGGTTGAAGCACTTGCCCACAGAGAGTGAGACCTAGGTCAAAGGCACCCCTCCAGTTGAGGTTCTCAGCTCCTCAGCCCGTCTCCTCCCAGGAGCTCCAATGATTAGCCACAAGTGTGGCCCTGCTGCAAGACTCCTCCTTGAAAACTATGACACTGTACAGAAAAGAGGTCAAGACTAAGTGTGTCAGAAAGGGAAAAAAGGTCAGAAAAGACAGGACATTGTGATTTGGTGCCTGTTTTCTGTCTCAGGGATGTAAACCCCTATAAAGATTTGTGGGGTAGGTCTCGGTATTCCCACAAGACATGGACAGTACACTGCCATGTGAGCTCACTTTCTAAGCATGCAAATCCTTCAATCCATTCTGTCCAATGCCTACTTCCCCTGGAAAGGGAGAGGTTCCTCCATCGAAGTTGGGATGCAGGTTTGAATCCCCTCAGACTGGGGCTGATACTGGTAGTTTCCCAGTTGCTGGGTGAATTCTCTAATTGTGGATAGCTTGATTTGTAAAGAACAGAAATATTGATCAATCTGGCTGCTACTGCAAATGGGATTCAACACAATGCATACTGGGTCTGATCCAACCTGGAAACCCTTCCATTTCTAAATAGGCAACAAGCTCAACAAAATCAACAGTTTTAGCTAATGGTATTGGGTAATTACTTCACAGCTATGCAAATGGTAATGGGTAATTAATTCACAACTATGCAATAGTCTGTTTCCTTACTTTTCAGTTGGGCACATACATTTTTTTTTAACCTTGTTGAAAGTTTTTAGATTTATATACCTTCACCCCAAAATGTTTAGTTTCATAGTTTTTAACTGCAATTGGTATACTGCGTCTATGCTGGATTTAGCACACTGTGGCATCAAGCGCTGCCTACTAGCAACATGTCCTGAGTGTGGAACACACAACTGTGCCTTTCTTCAAACAATGCTCTTTGTGGAGTTATACTTGTGTCTAATATTTCCTCATATCTATTTAGCAATATTTCTGTGCTTGATCTTTCCTTTCATTTGTCCTTTAAAATGTTCTTGAATTGCTTCTTCATCTGCATGGCTGCTAATTGCATGAAGAATTCAATGAACAACTGAAATCTGGTGACTGAAAGAACATTATTTCTGGTCATTTTCTTCAATAAAATGTTATTTTCCAATAAAAACTGAACAAAGAACATGCTGATAGATATTTAATGCACATAAGCATTTTCTCTTCATTATAAAAACTTAGTATGAGGTGCTAAAAATGTTTTGATATTATAACTAAGTAGTTAATATTTTCATAAACTAGGTTCCATAAATCCATGGGTTATACTTATGTAAATATAAATACACATAAAGTATTTTACAAATGAAAATATTTAAATTAGGCAACCCAAATGATTGATATATTTTAATTTCAAACACTCTGAGATTTCACAATACTTCAAATATGCCACTGGAAACATGCTTCCATTCAATGGCATGAATGTTCTGAAGACTTCCTTCAAAAGACAAGATGTTAAAAAGAAATACTGTACCAGTTGGATCAAAGTCTGGAAAATAATCCGGACAATTCTGAGCAGTGATTCTTCCAGCAGGCGTGTCATCCCAGCACAACCAGCCATCCCATGTTCGGTTGCAGAACAGACCTGGACATTTAATAGGAACACAGGAGTTCATTCAACAGACAATCACTCCTGAACCCGCTCTTTTCTAGCCTCTCAAGGAATATTGCCATCAGCAGACAATCATGTTTTCTTTTTGTAATAAAAGCCCTTGATATTGCTACACTTTGAGTGGCATTCAGGTGCTACAAGGTACTTGTTTTGCTGACCTGATATTAGTGGTGTTCATTTTGCTGGAAAATAATATTTTAAAGCCTGTTGAACTAAACTTTGAATGTAGGGTCTAATCGTACAAATTCCTCTTTTTGATTCTCCTTCTGTCCTTGGCCATAAGTGTGTACACTAGTGGTACCTAAAGACCTTATAGACACCCACTTTTCATTTCACCTTCTGCTGCTCAGCAGGTCTGAAAATCAAGTCTTTGAAATGTAAAGGTAAGAAGGGCTTGCAGGGATGTCCCAGCTAAAAGCAACATTTGCAGAGACAGTTCCCTGTCTTTAAGGTTGTTGCATTGCTCAGCTCTAGAGATAGGTGACATAGCTACAGATCCAGTGAAGCAGGTGCAAGACGGATCTATAACAGGCGAACTCTGCCTGCTGATGTCTGGGTAGGCATGCTGTGATCCAGTCCTCATTGCCCCTTCTGGGAAGGTAGCACTGTTGAGGCCGTCCCCCTGCAAGGACTGTTCCCAGCCCCAGAAACGATGGCCATAGTAGGGAGCGGAACACAGCTCATTCTTGATTCCCATTACAGAGATGTTACATACTATGGTCCACAGAAACTGCACTATAAGACTGCTTGCTGTAACACGATTTCCTGACTCATTGTGGATTTATTCAAGTAACACATTAAAAAACCCTCCCTATAATTCTTAGTTATTTTCCATTTAAAATCACTCTGTGTTGGGGAAAAGGTATTTATCATCATGACCATCAGGTTAAAGGGAAATACAGTGAGAAGATATATCTTGCCTTTTTTGCTCTGGTCCCAAGGGAGTTTCCAAATTGCTGCTATGACCATGTAGGTTGTTTTTGAAAGAATCATATGGAAGGCACCTAATAACCATTGAAATTTAATAAAACATGGGCAGCTAATTGCTTCTGGTGTTTTTGAAACTATCCACACATAAGCTTTTTTACTGAAGCAAGAAAGCTGTAAAAAGACATCTGAATTGTTCAAATTTGCACCTATTGTTTTTAAGTCAAAATAGTTGTGGATTAAAAATTGAAAGCATAAAATGTTCCAAATTAATTTTTTTCCAGATCAGATGTCTAGCAAAAAAGATATTTTTATGAACGCTTTTTCTTCATTAGCTAGGATTTTATGCACAGCTATTTTTCCATTGTAAAGTTGAACGTGTTAATGCTACTTGTTCACTTAATTAACCAACCATCATATCAGCAGTTTGTTATCTTTCTTTCAGGCATTCTCATGTTTTTCTCTAGCTTTGAGATGTATCTGAAAGACTTTTAGGAATCTATTTGTAATATCAAAGAAAAAGAAGAGTACAAAATATTTGCAACTTGAACTTTTATCTGAAAGATACTGCGGAATGGGGTGATAGGAATTTCTAGCTTTAAATCCTTTGCCTTGCCTGATAAAGAAAAAAAATTACTGATGTTGATCTATACATTGTGGAATGTGTCTTTTGAGGTAAGTAACAGGATATATATTCACACATACATCCATAAATATATATATGCACACACACACCTATAAAGATCTACACACACATACATATATATGTTTTTTAAGTGCTGCAGGAAATAAAACAGTGTAAGTAATAAAACAGTGTAAGTAATAAAACAGAAGAGGAGGAATTGAACCCCATACTGTTGTATCACCAGCTAAAAATACTACATTTTTGGATGGACAGGGAGTGTGGGAGTGTTGCACTGTCCCAGAGGGATGGTCAGGTGTTCCCATGTGCCTAAGCTCCTCATTTTGTTATTTCTTTGGGATTTAAGGTAATCAACTCTACCTTGAAATGGGCAAGATAAGTGTGTGTACATGGTCAGTTACTTCGGCTCTGCTGACACACGGTCACTTGTAATGCTGCCACAGCTCACCTGTATTATACCCTCTCTCTGGCTCCTGAGTGTGAGATACCATGCAGTCCTCTGCACTTCATTGACATCAGCTTTGAGCCCCAGGATTATGAAGGATTTAAACTACCTTTGTGCCAAGCTACAAATAGGCTCCACTAGGGACTGCAGAGATACCAGGGAAAAATTAGACACATTTTGGCTGGCTCTGTAAAGTTGTACCAGACACTGGGCTTTCCTGGGAACTTCAACATTAGACTCCACTACTGTTTGTGCTGAAAATGCATACCCAGTATACCCCTTCACCTCATATGTTGGGCTCTTCCTCTCAGGAGACATCCCTGTGGTTGTCCTTTGCATTAAGGGAGTTTCCCAACTCATCCCATCCTCCCTTTCAAATTTGCAGCCAAGAGACTTAGACCCTTGCTCCTTTCCAACCCTGTATGAAGTGTAAATGTTGGAGAGCTGGTGAGGATCCTGTAATTCAGTTAATCACAATTTTTTAATATATTTTCTCTTCAGTGTGCCCTCAGTATCTCTGCTCTTTACTCATATAAATCCCCGCAATGCCTCCAATATTTTTCTCTAACCTCCTCATAACTTCTTCCATATTTTCTGTGAGAAAAAGTGACCAGAACGCTCAGTCCCAACCAGAAATGCTGCTTCATTTATACTGTGCCATTGTAGCAACATTATTATTTGTCATTTTTCCTTTCATTAATCTTAATATGTGCCTCACATGCAATAAAGATGTATCCTCAGTGCTTTACAAACCTCTTTTTGCTAGTGTCACTGCTGAATGTGGAATACCTGAAACATCTGTGATGGTATAGAGCATGGCAGCTATCAGTCAATAGAAGAACAATAGAAAAACAAAACAGTGAGTAAAGGAAGCAGAATGACATTTATATTTAAGAGATTACTGTTCACAATCAGGTCTTTGTGTGAGCTTGCTGAAAGGTTCTGGAGAATGGCATTCCCTAAGCGAGAACAAGACATACTCAAGCAGCAAAGCACTGAGCCAGAAACGTAGATGACGGGGGTACTGTCTGCACGGGGAGGAAGAGCTGTTCAGCTTAAGAGGATGCTAAGTTAAGTGTAAATTTGACTACTGCTTACAGGAAGGAAACTGCAGCCTGAGGAAGACTATGGGTTAGTATGCAGAAGAAGATGTTTATAGTGATATAAGCAAGCATGGCAATACACAAAAAGACCTTTTTTTAAACTTTTTTACCTTTTTTCTTATATGGAGGAGCTCTGTTCATCCTCTCATAGCATTTGAACTGCGAATCTATTATCTTCTGTCGTATGACTGAATTTTCAGTCACTACAGGCTCTAATGTAGGATCAGTATAATTTACAGTAGAAGAAAGACTTGGAACCATTCTCTGTACAGAAAGGAAAAAGTGTTAGTACAAGCAAATAAACCAGGAAGATAAAATAAAAAAGTGAGGATCAGAAATCTCTATTATGAATGCTTCAGAGGCCTTTTATTTGCACATGTGTTTAGCATTATGATAGGCCTTATACTGCTTGCAAAGCAAATGCTGAATTTTTACTAGTTTACCTCACTATAAACTCAGGATTTTAACCAAGCCCTTTTTCTTGGCAAAACAGAGGACCATTAAATACTTGATAAAGTCTTAAAAATCTTTTCATTTAGCTTAGCGATCTGAAAAAAAATTCTGTATCTGCCCAAAGTTACACCCATGTATTTCTGCTCACTTGTGCCGATTTCTCTCCAGACCGCCCAGACAAAATACCTCAGTGCCACAGCCGCAAAACTGATTATTTCATGGCTTATGTCACCTGCCTTGAGTCCCTTCAACTGTTAAGGTCATAGAAACACAGGGCAGAGAGTTTAAACCTCACTACCTGGCCTTAGCTCCTAGTGAAGTACCTAAGCAAAGTGTCCCTAAATTTGAGAGTCTGAATAGCAAGGTCCTCTTTGATCGAGTGGCATCTTCTGACCTCTCCCACTCTGAGCTGCCTGCAGGGCAAAGGGAAGGATCATTGCCTCTGGAAGGCAAAAATCTCAGGGAGAGAGGGCAGTTTTCTTTTTTTCCATCCATCCTTCCATCCATCCGTCCGTCTGTCCATCCATCTATCCATCCTTCTGTTGCACAGCCCAGGTCTGTGAGCCAGGGTGGAAATGAGAGTGCATAGCTTTAGTTAACTCTGTTCTGCCTTAATCCTGTATCAGGACACTTCTCTGCATGAAGGTGATAGGAAAGGGTTACTTCCTCTGCCTCCCCAAGCAAAAGCAATGCTGCTGTGGCACTTGACCGCCTATTTTTCCCTGTACTAAACCATACTAAAGTCATCACAAACACATACAGAGTCATTTACAGACTGCTTCAAAACTTAGGACTCTCATAAACACACAAACTTGATGTTTTTAGCAGCAAATACTAGTACACAGATCTTTAAGCAAGCTTTTGTAGTTGTTCAAACTGAAAACATGACAGGTGTGAAAGTTCAAATATCAGCTTACTTCTTACATTTTTGTTTCCTTTTTTTTTATTGAACATCACAAGCAATTGTATCTCATTAATATATTACTTTTTTTCCCTTTTGCACAACTCAAACACCTTGGTAAAATACACAGCAAAACCAGAGCATGTTTGACTTAGTTGGGAAAAAAAAAGTGCGCCATTACTTTATCCCAATACTTCTGTGCCAAACCATCTCAGTTTAATATTTTTGTACTCTTATACCTAATCAATTATTTTTTCTTAATTTAATCTAATCTTCTTTGATAGGAACATTTTCATTTTCAACTGTATACAGCTACTATCTGACTACTGGAGGACAGTGAAGGCAGTTTATCTCGTTGCACTTAAATAGGTACTTGAAATAAAATGAGAGGAATAAGAAGGAAGACATTTTCTGGCAGAAACAATTTTATAAAAATTTTAAAACGATTTTATATAAATTTTATGTGTATGTACACACACACACACACACACACACAAAGATATAATTGGGCACTGAAGCCATTTGGAACATTTTGTCTGGCCATCCAAGACAACATTTAAGCATCTAGAAAGCCAGAACAGCAAATATAGAAGCAAAGCCACACATCACAGATCCCTCACTTATGAAAAGATTAAAGCAAGTAGCTGGAGTCCATAAGGATAATTTAAAAACCAACCAAGCAATATCCTAAATCCAGCATGTAGTGTAGGAAAGGGCAGATGAGTTTCTTCAGGCACCCTCAGGTCTGTCTTAGCCCTTCGTGTCCATGTATCGCCACAGGCTTCAGTACTTCTCTGCAGTGATTCGTAGGTACTCCATGCTCATTTTGTCCATTCTTATTTTGAATAATACCCCAGTTCCAAGCTGTTTGCATTCAAGAGAGGAATAATGGTATTGGCAAAGAAAGCTAGGGGGACTTCTGTGGCATCGCCTCTGTTCTCAAGGATTCCTCTGTTACTCTGGGCCAGTTTGGGAACACACCCATGTTTTGAAAGCATCTGATTATGCTCAGAAAACATCACCAATTTTCCTTGCCCTGAAACAGTGCTTTTATTTTTTTTTTTTTTTCTTCTAGGAAGGAGATGATCTGTTCTTCACATATGTTTGACCAAACAAGATCAAAATCTTTCACACTAACAGAGACCAGAAAGACTGGTGTTGCCGGTGATATTGTTGCAGTTTCATTTACTTTATCTGTACAGAATAAATCACAACACAGATATGAAACAGTTGGCAAATGCCAGCTACACAGATAGAAACTGTAGAAATTGTTCAGTGCTTCAGAACATCTTTCCCCTGTTCTAACTTTTCTTCGAGCCTCTTTTACACACCATTTTTAAAACGACAGACCATTCCTAGAAGATTGCACGGCATAGAAACATATAAGTTGAAATCAAAAGTAAGATATACCATCAGAAAAGGAATGCTCTATCTACATCTTTTAACTGGTGAAGATGCAACAGTTTGTAACTAGAGTTGATGATTTTGGGGGATAAGATACAATTCAGAGACCAAAGACACCTTACTCTTAAAGGTCAATTTCATAACTTGCTGTGTGTAAGGGACTAATCCAATTTCTGAAGAATTCATCTCTTGTTGGGTACAGCTTAATGAGAATGTTTTAATACTTGGAGACAGAGAGTACCTCTGGTGGTGGATAGGATAAATGTCTTGGGTTGTGCACAAAATTATTCAAAGTGCTCAACCATGTAACCAGGAGGACTGCCCATTCTACTGCCTCTGTGCAAGGCAATCATGGCCCAGCTGAAATTGCCAGCAAAATTTCTGTTGCCCACATTTGGGCCAGAAATTCATTCAGAGAGATTAAAAATATAGAATCACAGAATCATAGAATCATTTAGGTTGGAAAAGACCTTTAAGATCATCGAGTCCAAACATCAACTATGCCCACTAAACCATGTCCTGAAGTGCCCTGTCTACATGCTTTTTGAATAGCTCCAGAGATGACAACTCCACCACTTCCCTGGGCAGCCTTTTTCAATGCCTGACGACCCTTTCAGTAAAGAAATTTTTCCTAATATCCAATCTAAACATCCCCTGCCGCAACTTGAGGCCATTTCCTCTCATCCTATCACCAGCCACCTGACAGAAGAGACCACACGGATGAGACTGTGTCACTAAAGCTCACTGGAAATTACTTCATCAGTGGAAATCACGTAATGGCCTACAGTAAATCTAAACCAAATCTGGGTAAAAACTGGAATAATGATATTACATTACAGCTGTCTCTTAAATGATCTATTTTTTTTTTTTTTTACAAAACACAAAGCCTCAGATTTTCAAAGTTAGTTGCACAAAAAAACTTTCCGGGCACTTTTGATGCAATCGAATAGTTTGTGTATGAAATCAAATTAAGGTGTTATACGTAGGTGCGTTACTGGTATTGTTCATCTGTGATATGCCCTTTAAATGTACTCTTCCCTTTGATTGCTATTACTCATTTCTGTTTGCCTGGATTTGAAAAGCTGGCCGTGGAAGTTTGAAGAATATTTTCTTCTACCTTAAAATCAGATGACCATTTCAGCAGACTAATGAAAAATTAATTTGGTGGCTTGCTGGAGGTTGAGCAGTCACACCTCTGTATGTTTGCAATGTTAGTGTTTTCTACCGTGCGTAGGAGAATCACATGTACACCACCACTGCAGGACTCGGAGCCTGAAGCCTGACCTCCCCAAAGTCAGTTCAGTGGGCTGATGATCCAGCCTTATATTCCTGGGGCTCAGTCAGACAAAAATCTTGGTACAGTTTGTGATGTCAGATATTATTATTTATTTTAGTCGTCTTGTACTCCTTACCGTAGAGGTCAGGAAAGACCAAATGGGACAGAAAGAAATCTCTGGGTCATTATTTTCTTATCAGAAGTGGTAGGAACTTGGGCATGGCTACACAGGGGGAAAGCTTAGTGTTTATCATGTTAATGGGAGAGGCTGGGAATGTCCCACGAGTCTCTGTGTGTGGGTGCTCTCATGGAATTAATGATTAGGAATCACCTCTGCTACTATGTTTTAATGATTATAGCTAGGTATTTTAGGAAATAAATTTTAAAACACGTTTTCACCATAAAAAAGCCAAGACCTGGTTACTACCTAGGGTATTGAAAAATTTTGAATGTTCAGAGTGCACTACTGCGTGTTAAAAACCCTTCCCATCCATCCATCCATCAGTTACTTCAGATGGAAATACAAATGATGTTCATACAATAAAGGAATGCCTCATTCATTTAGAAATATTCTTTATTAAAGAGAAAGAAATAATTCACAACTTAATAATCAGGATGTGTTCATAGCCTGAAAATGATTGGTATGATTTCTTCAGAAGAAAACTGTTTAAGTGATGTCTTATGCAGCAGTTTAGCAGCCGTACATATGATGTCACTCCTAAAAGTCCAAGTAAATGACGTCATACATACGACCACCAAGCCACCACGTGACAAATGACTGTTATAAGAAAATGAATTATCATTACAAAGAGAAAAACAGGCTGCTGGGAATGCTGGAGTTCACTTTATACCTAGAATTAATAAAGGAATCTAGAGAAAACAATTTGGCTTCATTATTAAACTATATAAAAAAGAACAAATACTGCCCCGGTTTCTGTAAGACAGACATCTGCTATTAACCTGTGCAAGACTGTGCCCATTTCTGGAAGAGAGAATCCAGATAAAGCATGCCTAGAATTCCCTTTTTTTTTTCCCACAAAATATTGGACATGATGAACAAGCATTCCCAAATATTTTTCTTCCACCATCAAGGAGCCTGAAGTATACTAACTGTTGACTACACATGACATTTAGGAAAAGAAGGTATTTGTAGCTTTCTTTGCTTTTGTTTTTCCCCTCCTTCTGCTAATTACAGTAATGTTGTAACATTTGTTGTTGAGATCAGTCAAAATATATTTCAAATTCTGGATGCTCTGTTTTTACTGATTTCAATAGCTTAAACATTCATTTGGTACAATTCTTTTAAAACTGCTATGTGTAGCCACCACTTTGTAGGTCACTAAACTCCTGTCCTTCAATACATCACACCTTTGAGCGAGAGCTTAGCATGATTTAGACTGGTTGCACAGACCCTCTCATACGTCGATTACATTTAGCATGATTTAGACTGGTTGCACAGACCCTCTCATACGTCGATTACATTTGAACTACTTTTCACAGCTGCAAGTGTTAGGACACAGAAGAAAACGACTGTGATGCCTTAGGAAGGTCATTAGTGCATGGTGCTCAGTAAACATAACAATAATTTCTTATCCGTCACAAATGTGCTAGGAAACAGCAGACAATTTCTTTGGGGAAATACCTCAATACGACATGTTTTACTCAACCACTGAACGTTAAAATTTTCCCATATTCAATTGCTGTTGAAGCAGGATGGAAATTCTCTCACAGTCAGATCCCAAATGATTTACATTGCAGATTTTGGCAGCTTTTTAAACAAGCACGAGATTATCAGCCACAGCAGATGAAGACAAGGCATTGTAATGAAAAGCAACTCATGAATCTTACAGTTCTTTCCTGTTGCTGCAGGATTTGCTCACACGAGGAAGCTTTACTCCTAGAGTAGCCTGATGCAAACTGCAGGCTTAAAGTAAGGCCGCAGAATACTTCATGGATTTTTGCTTGCAGCTTTGATTATCATCTTGCAAGAGGCCTCGTTAGGGCAATCAGCTACATAGCAACATTCTTATTTTTTAAAAAAGCAAAGATGGAGACAAAAAGTCCTGATCACCCCTGAAACTGGGTGAATAGAACAGAATATGGCATTCCTCTCCCTCTTGGGAAACCGTGAGCATCTTGAGTGTCAAATTCTCACACTAATTCTCACCACCTTAAATCATCAGCATCTTGCTTTCCTGAGTTTTCCTTGTGTGAGAAGAGCTCCAGAACTTGCAAGTCCACTTCCATACAGCTTGAAGGAACCCATAGTTACAAAGGGAAATGTGCTCTTCAGAGCAACAGCTTTCAAAGGCATGGTCTCAGGTGATGAGACCCAGGGGTTCCCATCATCCAAGACTGGGGAAGCCCCCGGTGCCAGACAGCAAGCTAGGCTCTGATGAAGCTGTGACAACAGGAGGAGGCTGTGACAGATCTTCAGCAGCTCTTCCTGCCCACCGAAGGGTGGGACCTGCTCTGGACCAGGTGCTGGAAGAGCAGCTGTCTAAGCAGAAAAAGGCTTGTGCTTACAGTACCTGCACAGACACCAGTTTTCGAGACTCATGGTGAGAGCCACTGAGCTGGGCAGGCAACAGGAGCCCAGGGGGGCACATGGCCGCACAGCCCCACTGGCGCGTATTGCACTCCCAGCTGTGAGGATCAAATGGGTGCACCATGAGCAGTGCTCTCATCAGGGTGGCAAATGTTTTACTAATTGGCTTCTGGAGACTTGAACCTACCGCAACTGCGTTCCAAACGCACACCAGTTTGTGCGGTTACTGAAAATTACATTTAGGCTCTCACATAATTAATTTTCCATGTTTTGTGAATGGGAATTATTCATAAGACTTTCAGGAGCTGACATAATGTACCAGATTATGTATAGCTGAGTGACTGAGGCTTGGTAACAATTTGACAGATTTGGACTTAATGAACTTGTACAATATGTTTTTTACTCAAAATTAATTTATTTTAAAATACAATCTTGGTCTAATGGACCTAATTGAATAATAGTGTGGTCTTCAGCTGCGGCATCCATTTTGTCCTTACTGTGCACTTTGTGCTTGGCTCAGGACAAAATTGGAATGTGTGAGACAAACTACTCCATCAATCCTCATTTACAGGATAAGATCATGCTTCCATTTGTAGGCACTAGGTGACAATTCTTACTTGACAAAATTGTTCAGAGAATAGAACTCTCTTTTCTCAATGTCCTGCAAAATTGATTGGTCACACAGGAAAGAGACTTGTTTCCTCCTCCTCATTCTCTGCAGTTTGATGCCCCAGGACACACTGTGCTGACACTCTATCTTTCTTGTGGAGAGAAATGTGCACTGAGGAGATGAACTAATTGCTCCCGCGCACAGGGGCTTGTGAACTTGCGGAACAAATCTCAGTCACATTCTGTGGCTCTCAATAATTATCAAAAACTAGAAAGCATCAGGAATAAAGTGAACTAAGAAATAATGAACAGTTAAATTTTCTAATGGCATTCTCTTTGAATTGTAGAGGACTATCTGGTGATGCATTTTTGTGCATCCAAAACCAAGGGAAGCCATCAAAGAGGAAGACAATAAAGAGTTAAGTTTTATTTCTAAAATGGGTTTTGGAGCTTCCAGACTGGTGCTTTCCTTTTTGTTTGGCAAAAGTGAGTTATTATGGACCTGTACACAGAAGAGTAAAGTGCTATTTATTCTATGCAAAAAATTGCATATATAAGAGAGAGGGTTTCTGTCAGAAAGTACCGAAACTCCTTGGTGACAAGTCTAAAGGAGACTGTGAGGAGAGGGTGTCTATGGACACCATGTAACTAGAGTCTATGACAAAATACTCAGAGAGATACGGGATGAATCTGAGGAAGTCTTCTGCAAAGCACTGACACTGTATGCAGGATAGAGAGTGCTCCAACACTGAGAGTGTGTTAGGGAATCACAGCTACCCCAAGACAAGAAATTTCAGGCAAAAGCATGCCCTTCTCAGTGGTGGTGACCACTGCAGGGGGACTGGTACCTACAGCGGGACAAATGGCATATGGAGAGAGCCTGGAGCCCAAAGGAGAAAGCAAGGACCTCAATAGGTTGTGTTGCTTTGCAACAGCTTGCTGGGAGTGCAGGACATGGACGAGAGGATGACAGTAAATCATCAAAGCCATCAAAAAAGAAAGATCTGGAGGATGGTTTGCGGGGTGGGTAGAGAACAGGAATGGGACATCAACCCTGTGTCACAAATCACTTTAATTACTAGATCTTCCTCAACCTCAGACAGCGGCTGACAAGTAAGTCCCAGTAGCTCATGGCTCTGGGAACCAAGGAGTGATTAGAAGAACCAACAGAGTGGGAACAGCCTTTTTGGAAGAGTCCTTCTTACAGATCACAAATAAAATGTAACAAATGAATGTTTTTTTAACCAGCTACAGGCAGGGAAATTTTTGGAAAAATGACTGATGCCAAATATTTTTCATATTTGATCTTATGGCAGTGTTCTGGCAAGTGTCATCAAGGAAACAGAGCTTGTTCATGGCCTACTTCTATGACCATGGCTTCTCCCTTACCAGAAGATAAATTAATCTAGGATGTTTCTAAGTAGATCACAGTATGGCCACTGCAGTGGGAAAGGAAGGAATATAGAGATTGAAACAGTGAAAATGTAAGGAAATTTGTGCTTAAGTTATCTATTGAGGTCAGAAGTTGGAGAGCCCTTTGGTGCAAAGATATCTAAAAGAAAATGGATGCAGATCTCACTGCAGTTTCTTAAAGAAATCCTAGCCCTGGAGTACTGCACAAATGAGCACAGAACTAATTTTGCACATATGCTATCATGGGTGAGAATTTTAAAAGATTTGCAGACAACAGGGCAAGGATCGACCCAGTCCTTCAGGGTTGACCTACAAATCCAAGCTGTTGTAGGTCAGAGCACCTCAGATGCTCAGAAATGCTGTTGACAATTTTAGTTATCAGAATATTTACAGTCCTGTCACTTGACTGGGGAAGAAAAATAGTCCGGAACTGTTCCTTCAGTCGCCACTGGCTTGTTATGGGAAGAATCACTGTTCTTTGCCAAGGCCCCTGTCAGGCTATGCAGATCAGCTGGGATTCAAACCCAGAAGGAAGCTGGTCTCTGTCAGACTGTTTTGTTAGAGATCTCTCTGACCATGGGTGATTTCCCAGCCAGTGCACCGCTACGTGCATTCCTTGCAGGGCTATGTGGAACAGCCACAATAGATCACAAATACCAGAATATTCCAATATAACTCAAGGCAGAAGACTTCTGCCAAGCACAGGGATGATTCCTCAAATCATTAACTAATTCTGGACAAATTCTTCTGGGACCAAGTTAGCAGAAATGTATTAACTTTCCTGTATTCTTTCTCCTGCTCTCCAGCTCTTCTTTGGTTGAGGGTCCTAATCCTGAACTATGAATTTGGTATTTTACCAAAGCAAGGTGTTCTTTGCTGTTCTCCTGGGTTCTCCATGATCTCATTTAATTGTTCTCTTTTTACCTCCTTCTATCCATCATTCTCTTACTGTTCTCTACTTTCCTTCCCTCCTTTTTATCCATATAAATTTAAGTGGCAAACAGCACCAGGGGCAAGTTATGCTAGGCTGAGAGAAGAGGAGGGGCACAACCCAACAAACAAACCAGAGAGAGCAGTCTCTACTGTTCCCCAACGTGTCTTCTAGCCCCACGTCTACAACTTACAGCCAGAAAGGATGGGAGTTGTTGGGGAGATGCACACAATTGTTCCACATTCAGGTGTTGGAAGAGAAGATGCGAAGCAGAGGGGCATGAGGAGCTAACCAACAAAACACAAGAAGAGTAAGAATCAAAGCTTTCTTCAGGAACACAGAGATAAACAGTTAGTTGCGGAATAAGATGGCATCCAGCATGCAAGTTACTCGTACCACACAAAGGGAGAGAGGTGCTTGTTCCCAGTAGCATCATTCAGACATATTCTGACCGTTCTTTAACTGAGGCTCTGGGCAGTATTCTCATTTCTGACTACATGTAATGTCTACGATTTTATGATAATTGCTAATAATTTGAGGTTTCACAAGTAGCGACCAGAGAAAGCATTCAACTTACATGAGAGGTATTTAGGTAGAAATGAGTTTACTACATATTTAGAACAAGTTACTCAGCCATATTGCATACACTGAAATAACTGTAATATTGAAATTAAACAGTTGAAAATAGCATTTGAACTGAATAACTAAACTTTATACTGTTATTTTCTATTTCAGTTGCTTTCCTAATAGCAAAGTAACTACAGTGAGAAACCACAATTACTTAAGTCAATCTGTCTCACATAACAAAGTTAAGGAAGTTTTCAAACACGTTAAGTTTCCATGTCACAGCGTGTAAAACAGAGAAATGAAAGTCACATGCATTACCTTCTTCAGACTTGCAGTTCTGTCTCACCAAGAAACAATGGTTTCAAGTTCAAACTGCTATGTGATATCTTATTTAGAAACTCTATTAACCTTATTTTGAAATTTATCGGTAAGGGAACTCATTCCTTCACCTGTGCAGTATAACAAATATAACACTACTCATTTTTCTGAACATAACAAGTTTAAATTTGGCAGGTGTCATGAGCAGTTCAGTTTTCTCATACTTACAATTAGAAAGATGATCAGTAGTAAGAAGCAACTGTGGCTTGTCTTTTTCATTGTGGAGTCTTCCTGGAGAGACACGTTGTAGCTGACCCTTCTGGGAATTAAACAACAAAACCAAAAGCAATATTAGACTTTATCTGTTAAGATAAAATCCTTGTCTTTGTGTATGAGCATCTTTTCAGACTTACAGTGGACTCTGTGTGTGTGCGTGTGTGTGTGTGTGTGCATGCCCCCAGCCCTGTGTTTGCTCATGTTTGATTTCACTGGAGGCTGGTATGCTTTTAATTTGGTCTCCTCTGTGGATCTCTGGTGGTGAATTCAGCTGATGTGAGGTACAGCTCCATGTTACTATGTCACGAGCAGCAGATTTGGGTTAAGCTCTGTGTCTTTGCCAGCTGAGGCTACCCTGGTTGTCCTGATTCAGCTGCTTCTAACCTTCATGCCTGCAGACCTATGAAGAATTTGGATATTTTAAAAATTATACCTAAAAACCCCAGAAAGATCTGGTTCACAGATAAGTACAATGGCAGCTCAAAAGGATTATTTATGGGGCTAGAGAAAGCTAGAGGGTGGGTAACACCGAGCTAGGTGAACAAGCAAGTGTGGCAGGAAAAGAGAGACACTGGAAACAAGACCATGGGATTGAACGCTCCCTAATGCAGCTAGCTCGGCCAGGCTGCGGATGGACATACGGCAGCGTAACCCTCCGGCTGTCAAGAATGACTGCTTCAGCCACACAAAGTACAGGAGAGGCAGAGCAGGGACATGACTCCACAGGCTGGGAGGGAACTGGATTGGCAGCTTTTTGGTCTTCTTTTTTTTCCTAAATCAACACCCATCTGGCCTTTCTGGGAAAAATGTCCAGGGGCCACCATGTATCATGACATTGCTTCACAGTTGTGGAAGTTCAAGCAAGCAAAGCTTTTTGCATTAACACATCATTTTTAGTTTTATAAAAATGGAACTTCTGCATTAGAGTGAGAAACATGGCTTTCATCAAGACAGTGCATTCTGATGTCTCATGGACCACTAATGGTGCATGGGCTGGGCAACATGCCTATAGATCACCTTCAGCCACAGTAAGACAGTGAGCACTCACACAACTTTATTTTTCAGACAGCTTAAAAACTGAGTGAGGTGATTTCTACCTGGGCAAACAATCCTGTGAGCACCCTACATATCTGAAATCCAGAAATTTAATGGGAAAAGGCACATGGATTTGGATGCTTAGTCTACTTGACATGTAGCAAGCAACACAACCACTTGTGTAACATTTATCGCTGCAACAGCACTGTAACAGGTTTTCTCATCTTGAAATGGTCTCAAGGTCATCCATTTTCAGAGGGGAAGGAAAATATGAGATCAGTTGTAACTGTCCTCATCTAAAGCAGAAACATGTAATCTCAAAATGTAATAAGGGTGTGGCACTTCCACTTCAGTGTAGCACATGTGGATGTAATCTCCTACAAGATCCAAATGGGGGCATTGCAGTCCTGGGTCACTGAGACTGCATAAAACACAAAGTGATGGAAAAGAGGATTCAGAGGATTTGCCACTAATAATAAATAGCCTTATTACTGTCTGAGCCTTGGCAGAACCATTCTGGTGTGCCAGAGGTAATGAGGCAGGCAAATGGCACAGAAGTAAAATGTAATTACGCCGTTGGCCACATATTTGTATTTGATCAGCAATGGTAGACAACTCAACTGAAGCAAAAATTGGACAGCTAGATCAGAGGAAAATGCCTGGAATTGTCTGCATCTTCTGCAGATTATTCACTGCAGTGTGTATTGGTTCAAAATTGCCAAAATCATTCACGAAGATATAAACAATGGGTCTTGGTCAACTGTGCAATGAGCAGACATACAAGCATGAATACAGTGTTCATACAGTTACACACTGTACTGTAAAGCGTTCTGTAGTGTGGTGTAAAGCCAGTCTGGTAGGTGCCTCTTTTTTTCTTACTAGCCTCATTACTTCTGCCGCATCTATAGGGATTTGGTAAAAAGCAGGCAAAGGAAGGACTTTACCTTACAAACTGTCGACAGTTTTAAAATACACATCACTTTTCACAAATGGCACAGAGATCAACACAATATTGTGACCTAGAAAGCATAAGCAAAATCAATAGCAACTAAAGCTACCTGTGATACATCTACTTTTCCTGTACTTTGTGCTGGGAGTGCTTGCAGCACTAAGTTGGGCTATAGCTGTAATTGCAGGTAAATCTTACCCTGGTGAGATTTGTGAACATTTGTTACTATGTACTGAAAGAGCTATTTAAAATGTTTCTTGCTCCTGTCTCTCCCAATTAAAAAAAAGCCATCTGTAAAATATATAACACATTATTTTCCCCTCTGTTAACTGTGATGACTGTGCCATATGATACTATATATGAGTAAATGAGTAAGAATTATTTCCCACGCTAAATCTTATATAGTCTTTCTTCTTCTAGCCAGCTCTAACCACAGGAATGGCTGACGTTACATAAAATCCAGCACCTCTTTTTTCTTCCTCTTTCACAGGAGTGTTTTCCTATGCCACCAATTTCAACAGCTGTTGAACAACAATATTTTAACAATCCAAGTATAAAGCCCCTAAGAAGTGGCTTTTCTCTACTCTAACCATAAGAATGGCCCATAACACTACAGCACACTTGGGTTAGCACCAGTATTGGATCAAGGATGATGATCGTATTGAAATGAAAAGGTACATGCAGGTAAAAAGAGTTGGTCAATGGGCTGTGCAGAAACAACAGGAAGGCAGAAAGACTCACATAAAGAGGAGCTGCAAGAGATGGACCCTGTCAGCCTCCGGATGGAGAACAGACCAGCATCTCCATGGCTCTTCCCCTATCTCCAGTAATCCAGGTTCAGGTGTGCCATGACAGGAAAGCTGGGATGTGCAAAGCAGTACACTAAAGTGCCTTGGGTTTTGGGTCTTTTGTGCTAGGACTATCACTTTTTTATACCAACTACTGCCCTCAGACAGCCTGCTTGCAGCTGAAAGGAGCCTGGTCAGCCAAAAGCAACCTTATGGAGAGCATAGTTGCACTGGAGCTGTGCTACCAGGAACACAGGGGGAGAAACCAGAAATAAGCCTGGTCCCTAGTGCATACTCACGCCATGACTCAAGCACACATTGGCTTTCATGACAGTACCCATGAAAGGCATTTCTCCTTGCCGTCTTCTGGCTGCTTATTACCACCTGACTTGTGCTACCTCCACAGCCACACTATAGATCCACACTATGAAGCAGGTCAGGAAATTAGTTTTCAACTACACACGTAAAATAGAATAGAATACATGTTTTTTACCATTATACATGGAGGAATAATAAATTCTAATCTTTCAAGCTGTTTTATGTGTAGGTATTTTAGATGGCTCTTCACTGCAGATGTTTTAAGTTATTCATGAGGTTTTCCTGAGATGATGCTTATTACAATAAACAACAGGAATTATAGATAATGTACTGACAGTTCTTGGGATCACTGGACCTCATATAAGAATGATTATTATGGGGATTTAATACAGTTTATAATGACCCCCAAATTTGTTTCATTTGCTGAAATTCTCAAGCAGGTTTGAGGTGCTGTCCTGATTCCTGTTTCAATACTATTTATCCTTTTTCCGTAAGTCCAGCAATGTCCTTGCTTGATGTTAAGACAATATAATGTGCTTCACACATTTCAATTTTAGAACATCCATATTTAGTGATTCATCACAAGCACATTGCTAAAGCCCAGTACTTTTCCACTATTGTATTAATTCTTCACCCTCTGTTGCTTATAATAGTTATATATGACATCCCCATCTGTTTTTTAACCTAGAATATTGTTCTTTCTTTCTTTGTAAATGTAGCATAGCTCATTATGTGCTAAGATATTCCTCCTGCTTCAGCTATTACAGTAATACCATTGACACCTTGGGATTAGTCCTGAAGCTCATCTGAGGACGAGCATAGCATCCTACTTAATAATAACATCTCTTTTGGCTCTGTCCTGATTTCTGCAGCTGCAGTACTAAGCTGAACAGGGATTCAATTACAATTACTATTGGGCTACCCAGAAGGTGGGACAACCCTCCCTGCACAGCCATTTGCAGAAGGCCAACAAGGGGAGTAAAATTTAGTCAGAAAGGAGGGTATAAGGGGGAAGATTCAAAAGAGGGCAGTAGAGCAACACTTCTCTGCAGAGGTCTGAAGAAACGGTAAGAAAGAAAGGCCTTTTTGGAGGAAGAACTGGAAAAAACCTCTCATTTAATTATTCTGCTCTGATAATTCTGCAATGCCATCTTTCACAATAGTGCTGACATATATTTGGAGGGAGAAATGGTTTTAATGGCACAAAACAGGACTTGTGGGGGTTGTATCTAAGAACAGAAGTGTGATGCAAAAATTTCTCTTTCTCAGTTGGTGTATTACCCCCAGAAACTTTGAAAATTCACTTGCTACCTCCTCATTCGGCTGCAGGTTCCTTAGACGGCTTCCTTTCCCTCTGTGCGGCTTTCTCAGGGTGAATAGTTGTGGACCCATCTCCAACCCCAAGATCTCTTGGATTTCGTAACTAGTGGAGAGGTTTCCAGACCCTCCTAGGGAGTGCCTTGCCACTCACCACAGGAAGGCACCAACCCACTCTACCTGCGTTCACACTGGAGTAGGAAACACAGGGCAGAGGCACCTGGGCAAGACACGGGCAAACCAGCAGACCTTGCTGCTGAGTATTTAGGGAATTTGGATCCAAGGAGGAGGTTGTAGGTCTTTTTGTGCAGATAGTCTAGGGGAAAGTACTAAGATTGTCCCCTCATTCCCAGCTGGACATTTTACCCCTGCGTTCCTAATTTAGGCTACTGCTTTGGGCCAGGAGTGAGCTGTACATCACACTTCTATAATCCCAGGTCCTGTGCAGACCAGCATTGTAGCTATAGCCCCTTCAGGCAGAGGAAATGCCATGGGTGTGATCCCCACACAAGAAAGGTATACAGCCAGCCCCTCCTGTTTCCCAAGCACATGCTCTAGCCATTAGCCTGCAATGGTCTGCAAATGGTTTAACTGACACCAGGATCTTCTGGCAACCACATTTCCAAGGGAAATGGTGAGATCTGCTCAGTTCTTCCTAATATGTCAGAAAGCTGGTGACCATCAGTCCCAGGCAGAGAGACGTGCCTCCCTACAGCCTCTAGTCAAGTGTCCAGGAAGATGAGGCAAGGCAGAAGACAAATCTAATGTCTTGTAGTCCTGAATTCCCTATTGGTTGCTTTTACACAGTTCCTTGATCTTTTGTCTAACACTCCTGAAGTTTTCATATGAAAATCTGCTGGGAAATACAGGTTCCAAATTCTCCATTTCAGGCATCAGGCACCTAAAGGCATTGCTACATGAAAATTGCAGGCATCTAGGTCATTTGCTGGATCTTACCTCATTCCTTTTCATAGTCTTGGAGATAATTTCACTATCAGGGAGCCAAATGCTCAGTTGTGTGATGACTACTCAGTTGTTACTCAAGTAGATCACCATTAATTTCCATTAGCTTGCCTGGTGGAGATGGTGAAACTGCATCTTGTAGAGCTGAGTGTGTGCTATGTTAACAAATTGAAACTATTAATTAGCCATGACAAATAGGCAATTTCAGAGCTACACAGACTAAGTGACCAAATAAATCTACTTTATCGATTCATTTGGATTACATGGGAGCTGCAGTGTTTGATGCTTCATTTTCCCATTGAAAACTAGTCAACCAGAAGGGGGTATTTTACCTTAGGTTTCCCTTTAACCAAATCCTTGCCAATAAACTGGACAAAAATAGAAAGAAACAGAAAGTAGCTACAAACTTGCCTGTGTTTACTTTTACGGTAATCACAAAGTTTTGAAAAGCCCCCATGCTACCTATCTGAGCAGCCAATAGAATCATACACACCACAGAGAAAACTGAAGATGGTTGTTACTAGACTGGGTAATACGACAGAGATAAGTATACTTTGAAAGAACAAAAAATACATTAAATGTGCTTTGAATGAGAATTATTTACCTGGGACTCTAATAATATGCAAGCCAAATTACCCAGAAGGTCAGAAAAGGCTGAACCTTTTTATGAAATAAAAGACAGTAAAGCATTAAAGGCATTAGAGGAGCTGATTCCCTCCACCTGCCAGGGGCATCTGGGGTGAAGGGCCCTTGGCAGGTTTCCATTACCTAGGAGGGGAGCTGACGTAGCTAGCTGAGCACTGGCACCTAGCTTCTAGGTCCCTGAAGTTAAATGAATCCCATTTGTATTATATGTAGAGCTGGGTATGGTATTTCTGCATCCTCTGATGGCTGTTACTGGCAGGGGATTCCTACCACATATTAGTAGCCCAGAAAATTACTACTTTTTCAGTACTAAGGAAACCATCCCTAATCCCCCTCTTGGCTGTTGGCCAAGGGGTTTTATGAGGTTTAAAAGCAAGTAAAAGCAAAGAAAATTTCAGGAAGGGACTAGCAAAGTATTTCAGGGGATTTGTTGGTAGCCAAAGTTTGAAATACTTACAAAGACTGGACTGTGTCATTTCTTTCAAAAGCTTTAGTTGTTACCTTTTTCAAATGTACTCTAGGAAGGTGTAAAATATGAAGTATTTTAGTCCAAAGTGTTAACAGCAGTATTTGAAGAGAGGCGTTCCAAGCACTTCTGGAGTTTAGCCTCTACATGACTCCCTGTAACTTGTCGCATGACTCTAAAATTGGTAAAATCATTCCGTTTTACCCAGGAATAGTTGTCTGAACAATGTATGTGACCCTATTTTGTAATCTTAGGAATGTGCATCGGGTTTAAGCTGGACATGAAATTATGCCAGGAAGAAACATCTTTGTTTAAAAAAAAAAAAAAGAGAAAAAAGAATATTGTAGAATTCATCTTCAACTAAAAATAATAAGCATTTACTGCTGCAATAAATAACATGCCTATTGGTTTTTGGTGTACTGTGCCTCAGCCACATGTTTCCAGTCATCCCTTGTGCTTATGTTGTAAAGATGTGGCCCAAACATCTACCCCAGCAGAAACTGAGCCCTGGAGGGCACGAGTGACATGGTTTTCTGCCTCTGCAACTCTCTGAATTCACCGCAGGCTCTGGTGATACAAGCAGCGGTAAAAGGAATGGGGTAGTGATGGCGAGTAACAACAGCACATCTGCCCTGATATAGATCAGTGTAAGCTGTTGTGGAATTAAAATTAAAAGAAAATTGACTTTGGTACTTTTGCGGTGAAAGAAACACCACCACATGCAATTACACTTGTATTCGAGCCATAATGCAGTACAGAGAGTGGATCACACTGCATTTCTGGAAAATGAGTTCATCCTCTTCAAACACTATTCAATGAATACACTCTTAAAATAATCTCACTGTAACAAAACAATGATGGTTCACATAAGAATTAAGTGAAGCTCTCAGCACCCTTCAAAGTATCATAGAATGGTTTGGGTTGGAAGGGACCTTAAAGATCATCTAGTTCCAACCCCCCTGCCATGGGCAGGGACACCTTTCACTAGACCAGGTTGCTCAAAGCCCCATCCCACCTGGCCTGGAACACTTCCAGGGATGGGGCAACCACAACCTCTCTGGGCAATTTGTTCCAGTGTCTCACCACCCTCACAGTAAAGAATTTCTTCCTAATATCAGCAATATTTTAAAAAAACTTACGAAATGACAGTAAATGTTATCATGTTAAAGTCAAGTATTTTCAAGCTATAGAACAAAGAAGCAGAAAGCTGTGTAACAAAGCAGAGAAGTAAAATCTATAGCAGAGCATTGCTGATATTCTACGAGTGCTTGAATAATGGGACTAAATGAAGCAGCTTTGCCGAGTGGTCTACCATGCGACAGATGAAATCAACCACACTGCAGGAATGCCAAGTTCATCACTGAACATTCCTCAAAGCAGAACACTTCCTTGCCATTTCACTACACTGTGAAGCTGTGGTTTAGCATCTCCCATAGTAGCATAGTATAATTTTAGCCTTTTAGGCACAGCTGTGAAAGGTCTTTTCGAAAGTGCTTGCAATTTTTGGAGGGCTTTGCAGCAGTGCTTGTAAAATTAGCAAGTATGCAATTATCTAATCTTGGTGACATTGCAGCTTGGACATATCCAGAAGCTTGGGATCAATACTACCCTGCTGTAGAGCAAAGACTTCAAAGGAGTTGCATACATTTATGGGAGATTATAATCTTTTGCATAGCCTTCAAAATTAAAGCAGATATTTGGAATGAATCTGTATCTGTAATTCTCTTCTTTTCAGAGACCTTATGACCTGCAAAATAATCTTTGTTGTTAACATGAATAACATTAGTATAATTTACAATGAGAATCGTGAGGGGTAGAGCTAAATAAACATTGCTAAATAAACTGAAATATATTAGACGGCTTCAGGCAAAGCTCTGTGAGTTAAGGAAAAAGCCACCTCCATGGTTGCCTTACAACTTTAACTGGACCAGCATCCTGACTGTACTGTACATACAGCCTAGGTCTTATGTACAGTACATACCTGTCAATGCATTTTAAAACATTCTAGTAAGTATTTGAGTTCAGTGGAACAAGAATATAATGACAAGGCAGATCTGGGTGGACTTTGCAAGCACACATGAAGAGTTAGGGAGAAGCAAGAAAAACTGCAGGATACAGGTTGAATGTAAGGGTATTCCTTTTTCTAATTCCCAAATTCTTTCTGTATCACATTGGAAGAATCTTCCAATGAATGCAACCTCATATGTGATATTCTTCCCTCTTGGATCAATACTGTTTTGGATCAATACTTTTTTGATTCCATATATTGACATTTCTGTTAAATTTTTTCTTTCAGCTGCTGGAAAGAAAAATAGCTATTTAATATTTATTTGTGGCCAATTCCCTCCCAGTTTTCCATTCGATCCTTCCCCAGGCAAACTCCCACTGGTCCTTTTTTTGTAACCATACATTCCTATAGATTATTTGAAGCAAGTGAATACTTTGTGGGGTGGGCAAAAACCCAAGAAAAATATTATACTTACTTATTATGTCACTGTTTTTATATAAATCATATAAAGTGTGAAAAATCCTGTGAGTGGATTGTTATAAATCAAATGCACATGACACACATTTAAAGCATTTTTTTCCCATTTGGCAGCAGAATAGCCCATGCTACAGCTGGATGTAGGTTTCATTTCTGCCCTGACAAAAATGAGCCTGTTTTGAAACACTAATACTTTTTCTTGAGTCTGATTCTAATTTTATAGCAGCTCTGCTAATAATGAATAGAAATCCTGATTATGATTTGAAGTCAGAATATGTCACCGTTGATCTGGAAGGGCTGTATCTAACGGGGTATTTTAAATGCCCTAATAGAGACGACAAGCTTTGGGGCATGCAAGCCTTCTTGTGACAGTCTCTGAAGAAGGCTTTGTGTGTCTCAGGTCTTGGCTAACTTTTGCGTATACACCAGCTGGTCTACTTAGAGAGTTACTGCCTCTGCTGGCAAATCTTGCTTTACCTATGCTCTTAAACTATTATATCTACTGTAACACTGATATGTCTGTTACCACACCTACACTACAATAAATAGAAAAGTGACCCGAAGCTGTCATTGCAATTTAGACTATTTTTATAACTGAAGTAACGATGAATCAAGATATTATGATGTAGTGAATGATGCAGATATAAGGAAACACAGGTAAATCAGTAAAAACAAGATTATCTCCATCTTGGATACCGTGTTGTCCCTGCCAGGAATTAGGGCACCATTACTATAAAAGGTTAGAATGACTGTAACAGTCTAAATTTCCAGTTTCAATTAGGGCAGAATCCACACATTGCTCATTATGGCATTACACATCCATTACAGAAGTTCAACAGGGCAATTTACGTATGGTAAATTACTATGAACAGACATTTTACCAAGAGGTTGCTATTAGACACTTAAATTAAAATTCTGTGGAAGACTTCACAACTAACATACGTGAAGACATTTACTTTCAATGATAACTAGGCAGGTGAGGTTCGTAGTGGACACACATGTGCTTAGGTTAGAATAAAGGGGGGAATGGATCTTTGCAGAGGCCTGCAGAGAAAAGGTTAGTGTTTCCTTTGTGGTTCCTCTCCTCTTCTGTAAATTAGAGTGGATTAGCAAGGAATACAGATGGGGAATGAGAATCACCTGAACAGTGAGACAAACCATTACTGGTGTAACTCACTCTCATATTCCTAGAAAATCTTATAAAAAGCCTTGGTTCTTTGTCCCAAACGACCTTCCAGGCTTGCAGTCTGGAGTCCAGGGTTTATCCAGGTGTCCCACAAGGTATTTGCAAGAAAACAAGGCCAGAAGATGGCTAAATTAGACTGTGGCTGAAACATGTGCACAAGCCTTGTTGATTAAAGGGTCTGTCATCACTTGCTACCAAGATTAGCTTTGACCTTTCAGGGAAATCCACTGCCAGCCCCCATACCATGCAAACAGCAGCTCTGGTGCCCTCTTCCTCTGCTCATAAATATTAATAAACAGAAGAATTATCATAAATACTTTTGGGCTTCAGAGTCTCAGCAAAGACCTCCCACAGATCCTAAATACACATACCTATCAATGGCCAATCACCTATCACAGAAGTTGTATTGGCACCCAAGTATTCAGGTCCATGGAAGAAGGCTTTATCTTCTGGCAGATCAGAGGTGGATGAAATGTTCCCCAAAAAAGAAAAATCATGAAGCAGGAGGAACCCAGTACAACAGAGAAACAAGTCCTTTCACCACAACCTTGCCAGCCAGGAAAAGCAGAGCACAGGCTTTGGATCTTTAGGTCTTTTGACTGCATCTTTCTGCTAAGATGAGCTACTATAAATAAGGTCTTGGGGAGTTAATGAAGCTCTGCTTGCATTAAGCTGCATTTATTGAAGATCTCTTCCTATCCTGCAATCTGAGGACAACATCGAGAATTTGGGCTGTCTCACAGATTACAGACTGACACTTTGCTCTTACTGCCCACTTTGTTGGGGGTAATCTCAGTGCTGGATCCTCCAAAGCGCCAAGGTTCTCACTGCCTTCAGCAGAAGCTGCAACATAGACACAAAGCAGCAGAACTGCCCTTCTGGGAGTCCTGGGTTTTCCTTCTTCCATTCCACATGTTAAATGGAGCTCTGAGACAGCACCAGGAAGCTAACCTATACACCTCATAAAGGAAAATGGCATAGCTTGGGAATGATTTGTTACCACCAATGTTGGCTCCTCAGAACCTGTTAAATGCAGTACAAATACAAATCTTTTTATTGGCCTCTTGTCATTACCACTGTCCCATTTGCTATTACTGTGATTATTTCAAATTAATTTACCTGATTTTGCTCTCTTTTCATGTGTTATTTTGTACGTGTGATTCTTGGCAGACAACTCATGCGTAGCCTAATTTTGTGCTGGATGGGGCACTGGTGGGGAGCAGGGCCTGCTCTGAAGCATCTTCTTAGCCAGGGCCAGTGAGACATGCTGTGGGTGAAGCGTCATGTGCTCTGGCTCCCACCTGCTCCATTTTTAGGACTGAAAGCCTCTGGGGCCATTGCAATTCTCAAGCAAGTCAGTCAAAGCCCATTTATGATCACTTCTAACATAATGTATTTCTTCAGGCTGCCAAAACTAATTCTCAATGCTTCCTTATGCCAAGGTTTGCTTTTCGTAGAATCTTAATATACACTGGCTAAGGCCTGTCTTTAGCAGGGTTTTATTTCACTGGGGCTGCTGAACTGAATTTCTGGCTCCATTACCCAAGGAATTCAGAACCAACCCCAAAATGACAGCTGAAGTCACTAATGAGGACAAGCCTCCAAGTTTTGAGTCAGCTGAAAATATAGTGTCAGTTTTACTTGGCTGAGCACAGCCCAGACCCATGCAAATGCCATGGGGCTGCTCTTCAGTTTAGCCTATAGAGCTAAAAGTTGGATGCTTATGTAACAGCTAGGCTTAGGGTTGCCCCAAATCTTCCTACCAAATCCAGCTACAGATACAAAGGATAATCTGGACCACAAATGATAACCATAAACAGGAAAAGAAATGCCTCCAATATAGCAGCCTATTTGTAAGGCTTTTCAAAATAAAAACCTGGAAGTAGTCTGTAATTCTCAGCAAGACTTTTCCTGTTACACCATAGGTTGCCAACTTCAGTATTTATTTCGCTGGCAATGAGTAAAAAGACCTGAAACTTTAGCCTCTCTGTGCTGTTAATGACTTCAAATATCCATCCATGATCAAAAGCTTCATGTGGAAAAATAATAGTTGGTCTCTTCTATAAATTACGTTGCCAGACAAAGTGCCTTCATATGGAAAGTACTTTATATAGCAGATAGAGGACAAAAAGGAAGCCTATTTGGATGAGCACTGAGATTCAGAAAAGATTTCTAAGGGCTTTGGAAAGAAGTCAGCATAGTCTATTCAACAGCAGCTAGGGCTGACCTTGCTTGACATCCCGACTGTCTTGCTGAATCCAAGCCTGTGTGCATGCATGTGTTTGTGTGTGTGTAAGCTTCTGCAGAGCTGTATAAAATCTCAAGATGTAGGGTATTTAACACAGCCTAGCTCTTATGGGATCTGTAGACGTTGTGTCCTGAGGCTTTTTGCCCTTCTTCTGGTGTTGATTTGGCCTTCTGCTGATGCAAAGTGTTCAGGCTTTTATTTCCTTATAAGCAACTTGTAGCTCTTGCCTAAAGCTTGCTGAGTATTCGTCCTGATGAAGCACTCGACCTTTCTATGAAGTATGCTTTTCAGGCACCACCAAATTAAAAAGCACCTAAAGAATATTTTTCTCAAACAATGTAAATATTTCTAATTGTGGCTGCATTTTGAATCTTCTGCACTGTACTTTGATAGCCTACTTCACCAAGGTAGTGGGAGGCCCAACTCTGGTTTCTTGGAGTAAGATCTAGTTTTGCATATAAAATAGTTCCCACATTGCACATACACAAGCAAAAAAGCAACTAAAAAGCCACGTATTTTATTTGTGGACTGCAAACAGCATCTGGATGGGTTTCTTTCTTTATTAAGAGAAAAGTATCCATATTTAATTGTTGGGGTTTTTTATTAACTCATTTGATATCAGTATGTGCAAGATAATACCACTTTTTTAGCCTTGTTCATTGATTCCATTTGAACAGGTGTTTCACAGAGCTACAAGAAAAAGCAATGCTTTAGCAGAGGAAGACATCACCGTAAAGCAATAAATGAGCTCAGGAGCAGGATTGGCACTGGAAAATAAAGTTGTATGTTTGCACAGCTCTGTGGCCTGAATCTTGTTTGGGACAGAAGGAATGGAGGGGTCTACAAAAGCAACCTTTTTGTAGAAAAAGGCTTGCCAAATAAGTTGGTATTTCAGCTGTGGAAAAACATCTTGACTATTCCTATTTAAGAGGACAGCTCATAGCAAAGACACAAGTAGTGGAACTTGCTTTTCCATGGCTATATGTCCTAAAACCTCTTCTTCCAGACCTTGTAGTCATAGTTCCCTTCCCTGTATTTAGTACTTTCCCAGTAACCTTTATCTCCTTTTCCAGCTGCATTTTTTCCAGAAGATACTATTCCCACCTTCTTTAAGTATATTCATAATGCAGCCCTATGCTGACAGCACAGAGCTCTACAGCATATGAGAGTGAAAAATCCGGTGTAAGATTAATTTAGTCTACTGTCAGTAAATATTGTGCTAATTGCTTTCCATATTTATTTGGTAAAACACCCAGGTGGAATTTATCTCAAAAGTTTGCAGCATATCTAGCTGGCTGTATGTCCTGGTTTCAGCTGGGATAGAGTTAATTGTCTTCCTAGTAGCTGGTATAGTGCTATGTTTTTGAGCTAGGTATGAGAAGAATGTTGATAACACGCTGATGTTTTCAGTTGTTGCCAAGTAGTGTTTAGTCTAAAGTCAAGGCTTTTCGGCCTCTGATGCCCAGCCAGCAAGAAAGCTGCAGGGGCACAAGAAGTTGGGAGGGGACACAGTCAGGGCAGCTGACCCAGTGGCCAATGGAGTATTCCATACCATGTGACGTTTTAGGAACTGGGGGGGCATCGCCGCTCAGGGACTAACAGGTGCGTTGGTCAGCGGGTGGTGAGCAATTGCATTGTGCTTCACTTGTATATTCCAATCCTTTTATTATTACTGTTGTCATTTCATTAGTGTTATCATTATCATTATTAGTTTCTTCTGTTCTATTAAACCGTTCTTATCTCAACCCACGAGTTTTAGTTCTTTTCCCGATTTTCTCCCCCATCCTACTGGGTGGGGGGGGGAAGTGAGTGAGCAGCTGCATGGTGCTTAGTTGCTGGCTGAGGTTAAACCACGACACTGTATTATGTCTGCAAAATCCCCACCACTTTGCTGTAGAATTAGGCTAGGCTTACTGAGCTCTGGTTATACATTTCTATTCCAGGGATCACATCATGCCTAAATCATGCAAGTTTACTTCCCCTGTTAATGAACGGAGTCAGTAATACAGGTTCAGTTGCAATCAATGAGGAATCCCACAATCCTTCTTAAAACACTTAAAAAGAAACAGCAAAAACAGCAGTGGCAAAAAAAACCCCAAAAATATATATATATCCCAAGCAAAAGAAAACTCCCCAAACCCTGCTTGGGAAAGTGAGTTTTGAAAGAACCACTATAAAAAGGATTAAATGCATTCACATTGTACAGTTCTAACGGCTGCTATGCAAGGAATGACTAAGTCCATGCATCCTTCTTGGGCACTCTAATTTAGGCACAACCTCTTCAGAAATGCCCACCTCAGCAGCCTGCATTCAGACACCCTCTCTATCGCCTTCAACAGCATGCAATTGCACATTGCAATATAGACAGAACACGGGAATAGTACATGTTGCTGAATACCTTTATGTATTTTTTAACTTGCCACAACTGGTATATATTAACAACCTTTCACTTTTGGTGCTTCCTGGCCAGTCCTGAATGCCAGAAACTCCACTTTTACTCCAATGTCATCATAAGATGGGCAGTGCTTAAAGAGTTGGGCAAATTTATCGATTTTGCTGTTTTGGAGTGTTTTAACTACGACAATCATTACTTCATCAATCTCCTGTTACATTGCTGATAGTAATGGGAGAGTATCCAAAAAATCATGCTGCTCCTATGATGCAACAACAGTTGCTCCTTGAACTCTTGCCCAGCCATTCATCTATATTGACTAATTCTGTGAGATTAGGTGCTTATTTGACATTTGAGTTAATATAATGGTCCAAAATCAAATAATGAACTGATTTTCTGACTAGTATAATATGGTTTCATAGCATTTCCTTCTTGTGTGATTTGATCTATGTCCAGTAAAACCATCTTTTGGTACAGCACTGCCAATGCCACTCTAGCTAATGGACAGATCTCAAACCCCGCTATTTTCTCAGTGTTACTTTGCCCAGCAAAAACCAGACGTTGGCTCAAAAGTTTTGACACCTATGACTGGATCATTCCCTTGGTCCTTCATCATTAGCAGCACAAACCCGGCTTTATTTTCATGAATTCTGCCAGGAAAAGTAGAAGATACATGGGAAAAAATCTGTACATGACATGAACTACAAACATTACCTTTGACATTAAAGGCAGCATAGAACACCTTAAGACAATAAACTTCTTCCATTAACATAGTTTATTGCAATAGTACAGATTTGAGGGGGGTTGGTACTTGTCAAAAATTACAAGGAAAAGGACAGATTGTCCACTGTGACACTCATCCATTGTGACCTACTTTCAAACCCAGCTAATGACAACTATAAAAATAAAGTGCCTACGACATATTTAGGTTAGCTCATCAGCTTCCATTCAGGGCAACAAGCATAATATCATTGCATAAGAGAAGGCCATCATGGTGAAAAGATTTGACAGAGCCTTTATTTATTTCACACCACAGCAAAAAAAAGTGTCACTGAGTACTGGAAAATCTCTGCTGGAGGTGTTTGAGATTGTTTTCCACCAGTATAGCTTCCAGGTAGTGAAAACGCACATTGTTCTCCCTTGTGCTGTACTCAGGCCTTGTTTGCAGGAAACACTCTCCCTTTGTCTCACTGGATTTTACCCGAGTTACTTTCCCTTCAAGCTACACTCTCTCCTTGACCACAAAACAGAGCAGAAATACTGCTGAAAATGTCTGTTGGACATTTTTGCAATACCACAAGGGAGAGTCTACGCTCATACTTTCTGCTTTGAACACATTTCAATAGAGATCTGAAATACATCTCTCCGGCATGCACTACATTCAGTCCCTATTTAGCACAGTATCTAAATGCAAGCCTAGCTTTAAATACCATTTTTAAATGCTATTTAACTGATTTGCTGAAATGAGGCTCTGGTGTCCACTAGCTGAAGTCATTCAGATGATGCAGTGAGCTTATTCATTGGAGGTTGTGTTGTTGACCATGCAAGCAGCAGTACGGGTGTGTTTGACGGACTCTGTGTTTAACAGGATGCACTGCAGAATGAGATCACCTTCCACTTGGGAACTTTGGTGATGTCACTGGGCAAATGCCAAGAAAACTTCAGGCAGATAGCAAAGCCTCTAGTCTTACATTTGATTAGCAATTTTGTAACTTTTTGCAGAAGGAGGAGAGATGGCAGTCCGGTTTCCTTTAATTTTATCAAGCCCCAGCAAAACTGCCCAGTCAATTTCTACCTTGGTGAAGTAAGGTGAAATTTGTTTGCCATGAGACCTTACGCACAATTTTTGAAGAACTATGTTAGGAGACTGAATGCATAAATAGAATAAAAATGTATTGTTTAAAAAAAAGCTCAAAAAGTTCACTTATGATCTGGTGGGACCCAGAGCGTGGTCTGCAACCCAGAATTACTGTGTACTAGAGCTCCTGGTTATATACCAAATTAGGTCTTGGCTGAAGATGAAAAAATGTCACATTTCTGTCATACACCTGAGAAGTCCTTCAGTCAGTTCCTCAGCCAGAATGAGGTTCTGTCCTGCCAGGTACCGAGGAACCAGACAAGGTGCCCAAGAGACAGGAAGTCTTGCACAACCAAGATTTTAAGATATCTTTTGTTAATCAATGGTGTATTTTGCCTCCCAGCTGAAGGAGCTGCTAGCTGGTGGTCAGTAGCTGGAGAGGGAGGAGAGGAATGAGAAGGTGAATTTTTTGCAGGAACCAAATGCTCATTGTTCTTTACTAGTAACTACATAACAATGTAACTATCAGATTTTACTGGGTTTTCAAGTCAACGGGTATGTACAGAATATGCAACTATCAAAGAATAAAATTATCAGCGAAATGTATAATTGTACATATACATCTGACACAAAGAGCTACTGCAGTGGCTCAAACTTGCAATCTGTCCCCAGGCAATATTTCTTCAGAGACCAGTGAACCATGTCTGCTCCCTTTTCTGATATAAATCAGCATTAGCTCTATTACATGCAATGAAACTTTTCCATAGTACCTTTGGTAGAAATGAGGAGTGAAATTTGAGCACTCTGGAAAATGCAGGGTATGTCCCCATTGGACTTTTCATTGAATCAGATAAAAAGCATGTGTCACTTCATCTAGAACAAGTTCTGTAAACTTCACAACAAATCAAAAAATCCCCAAGTTGCGGTAAAAGACAGAATTTCCTGTGTTTCACTTTATGCTCATTGTCTCACTGGGCACCACTGAGAAGAGCCAGGCTCCATCTTTTTACTCTGTCCATCAGGTATTTATACACACTGAAAAAAGCCCCTCAGGCCTTCTCTTCTCCAAGCTGAACAGTCCCACCTTTCTGACCCTCTCCTTGTATGAGAGATGCTTCAGTCTTTTAATCATCTTCATGGCCCTCCACTGGACTTGCTCCAATATATCCATGTCAAGGGAGTTGTAGGGTGGTTTTTTTCCCCCTCTACAAACACCTGATGGCCTGAGGTTGAACTACACATCTGTGAAAACAACTCTATCACCTTTGTACTCTACACTGATCGGCACTGCATTCTGGCTGACAAACTGCAGAAGTCAAGAGGGGATTTTCACACATAAATGAGAATCCTCGGCAAGAGCTGGTTTTGCTTAATCAGAAAGATTGGGTTAAAGCCAAATAACAACACACCAGACTTCCATGGGGAAATTCAGGTGCACAAGTCATGAAAGATGATGATAGGAAGACAGATGCTTGGAGCTCTTGACACAAGATCCCGGACACCGCCAGGGCTTCTGGTAACAGATGCTGAACTAACTCCTTAAGCTGATGACTCAGCCAAAAAGATGCAATGCAGGCTGGTATCCTGATACTGCCAATATTGCTGTCTTCAAGAGGAATATACAGCATTAACCTGGTTTACAATGGTCATATTTCAGGACATGTAGGCACAGTACACAGGGTGGCTGTATCCTATGTTAGCTTACTGAAGTGACTGACCTCTAGTCCATCAGGCTCCACATTATGAGTGCTACCCCTTTCTATCTATGCAGCCATAGACCTCCTGGGGGCAGAAGCAGCAGATCAGTAGCTGAAGGCCATCTACACCCTGAACAGTTACGCAGGCTCCATCACATGAAGGTGCTGTGGCTTCTGATGACAGCTGATGTCTCTTACCCGAGATAATGGATGTGTAAGTTGCGTGTTGTTCACTGCTATTACTAGATGGGACACTGCCCTGCTTAAATTCTTTGCCCACTAAGGGATCAAAGGTGGGTTGACAGTGGTCACTTGTCTGTGTACCAGGGTGGTAGAACTTCAGTACTGTTCAGCAGGACATTTAATTAAAGGCGCTCTGTTGCATACAAAATAAATCTTCTGTGTTTTGTCTTGGTATAGAAAGTGAGATGGTGTGATCAGTGGTCCTGCCTTTTCAAATGAACTCCTAGTGAAAGCCTCAAGTACATTAGAACAGTCCCACAGCTCTGAACGTTAACCCTATGCAATCATATTTCAGTCCCTGAGTTGTGAGGAGAGTATTAGTCCTTAACCAGGAATCATAACAAAATTAACTGTTTGATTTCATTAAAAAAACCCTGGTTTTACATTTCCTTTTTCAATTTATATCATTTAGGCTATAATTTAAGCTACAAATACCATATATACCAAGTAAATATTGACTAATACATCCCAGCTGAAAGACTAGAAAATGTTTGTTTCTGTGCGATGAGATGCTGTTGATTAAAACAAAAGACATGAAGCAAAGCTTAGATGAAAATAAAGATTCATCTTGGAAGATGAGGACTTTTTCACATCTCTGTTGAAACAGAGTAATGATACTATTTTTTATTCTTTTCAGTGAAGTACAGAGGAAGTCAAATGCTTAGCTTAGTTCAGCTGAGATTGTTACACTTTGAACTTGTAGGCATTGCAATACAATTTGGCCCCAGGATTTGATGAAAATGACTGTGTGACGTCTTTTAGATATATGTCCATCATGAAAATATCCAATTTTTACAGATTTAAGTAAATGCTAAGCACAAAAATCTGAAACAAGATTTGGAGACAGTTAAAGGCTTCCGTTAAAAAACACCTTTTCAATTTTTGTCTTGTACCTGTACTGTAACTTGTTCAATGTTCAATAATTTTTGAGTAATACATGAATGAACCTATTTATTTTTCAGATAAAAGTAGCTGAATTTCATCCCTTTGAAATCAGAGGAATACATTTCCCTTTGATTTCAGTTAGTACAGGTCTTACACCTTACAGAATACTATTCCTGCATTACCAAGGCTTATTTTTTTAGTCAGATAGTTATGACTGCATATAGTATTAGTCTAGATGTGATCAAGGAGTCCTGCATTATACGCTTGAGTAGAGACAATGCGAGTAAGATATTTCATGAACAGACTCATTTAAATGTTTGTGTTGATCTAACCAAACACTTACCGAATGCTTCAGTTAAATGTTACTAGTTTTATTGGGACTTTATATAGTACCTTCTTAGGGTAATTCCTTTGAAATTAATGACATTAAAGGTATGAGACTGGTGCTCAGATTGCATATGAACTGGTGTTACCTTGTGGCACATTTGTCATGTTTGCACACTGCTGTACTGGTCAGCTGAGAGCTATAAATCCTGTAGTCCTGCAGCGCCTACGGTTACAAGACCTGACTTCTGTAGTATTTCCAAATAAGTAATTCATTCTAGAGGTGCTATTTTTCTGTCAGCAATCTCATTGTATTTCGATATCTTAGTAGCATAATAGACTATTAAAAACAGTAAATTAGGAACAGATTAGTAGTAGATGCTAATCTCTATTAACCTTAGCTATTTTCAGATGTATATTTGATCAGTCTTTTTCATTCTGTTGTGAATATAGTAACTTAAAGGGTCTGCTTATTGTATCTTTCTACAAGGCGCATCTTACTTTAATTTCTTTCTATAGCTATTGATCAGAAAACCATCAAATTTCTTTGCTCTGGTGAGATAGTTAAGGAGTTACCGGCAGATACACAAAAGTGACTAAAAAAAGCATCTGCCTATTAAGGGACCTTGAAATTTTTCTAGGAAACTTCTGTTTGGATGTGTTGAAAATCTATGATGTATATTTAGTCGTGTAATTTTAAGTCTCATTACGCTGCATTTGCATTTCAGCTTTTATTATCAAAGGAAAGTCAATGAAGTGATGGTATTATTTTGGACCTGTGCTGGATACTGGATACTCAGCAATGCAGAGCTTCTTCTTAGCAGAACACCACAGTGCCACACCTTTATTAAACACTGAGTCCCTTTTCAAATAGCTACAGTGATAGCTCTTTGGAAAAAATGCTTATTTGGTAGGACTCATTTTTTGGAAGATCAGGACTGTGATCTTTCAGGCAGCAAGTCTGTTTGAACAGGAGTTACCAACCATTGCAAGATAAGTGATACTGTCAGTACTGTGTACAATAGGGACTCACTGGGAGTTCTTGTGCCAGGATAAAGGTCAGTGGTTCAAGCAGATGTTTATATTTATGTAAGTATCTCATATGACATTTTAATTATAGAAGTAACAGTTTTGGGCAAGATTGTTTGGCAACTTCATTTTTAATATCAATTCTTCAAGCTGATCTCAGTTCAGGATTTTGAACATTGCACGGCAGCATTCCTAACATGTACAATACTGCTGGCTTATGAACTTGAGCCTCTAAATTTGTGAAGGTGGAATAAAGACTGTGAGACATGTAAAATATCTGAAATATGGACAATTTTCTGAAAGAAATTATTGTTCTGCTTATTTCCATATGAATCAATGTAT
>VYZV01020902.1:106900-132598 GCA_013401275.1 Pandion haliaetus
ACCCTGTTTAATTAAAAGTCTCACAGACTTTAACAAAATCTCTGTACAGACTTGTTACCACTGCACTCTGCCAGAAGTTTGTTTTCCCCCTCCAAACTCCTTCCAAACGCTGCACAAACTGAAGTTCCAACAAAGCCCAACAGAGGCTCCAAAGCCAAAACAGAGTTTAGTTCCCACAGTTTGCTATAACCCTGGGATAAACCGTCTCTGGGGATGCAGGTTTCTCATGCAGTCAGCTGACTATGTGAATCCCTGTATTGGGCTGCTTCTTGAAATTTTGTTTCAGAAGCCAAACGTGTATTGGCAGCTCACCAAGTTTGGTATCAGACATGGAAATAACCTTTTTTATTCTGAAGAGACAGGATGAAAAACCCTGTGGATTGTGACAGTGTGATATCAAAAAGAACAGTTATGATTTCTAATGCTAGGACAGAAGATAAACTATTTCTTTTTGCTTTCCTGGATACCAATTAAGGACTTTTTTTCACTTCACTATCTATGACTTGAACAGGATGTTGCACCTTGCTTCAAGATAAGTTAGAAAAAAATAATGGAAAAACTTCCCAACCAGCCTTTGGATTGAAAAAAATTCTAAAATGGGAATGAGGTAGTACTGTTATTTCTGCCTTCAGGCTTGTTTTTTAATGAAACTATGCAAAATTCTTACTTTCCTTTGAAAATAAAAGAAAAGGATTATTTTCATATTTGAAGTAAGCCTAACAATAATTGCATGTTTAAAAATAGCCTGGCAAAGATGGTCAGACAGAGATATATATCTTGCTTATGTACAGCAGTCCGCCTAGAGATTCTGGTCACTAACACCATTTGAAGAATTAGATCATTGGAATGAGCATCATTATAACACTATTTAGGGACTTCCAGAGAGAAACATTTGCTTTGGGATGCATGAAAATACATCAGGCAGCTTGTGTAGTTATTATCAGAAATGCCTTCTTGCAGAAAATACGTGGGACGCAAGTACACAATGTGTTCTTTGAAGTTATGAATGCTGACAGGAGTATGCCTTCTCTACCTATGGTGACAGATATTTCACAACAAGGAATATACTATTCTCTCTTTCTCCACTTATCAAGCCACACATACTCTTCTTTTACAAGCTTTTAAAATAGGCTACTGCCGTAGTATGCCATACTGCTATCACAAACAGGTACACCCAAGGAGGGTAAACAGTAAGAACAGAAGTTGTAATGGGATCTGTGAACTTCCTTTTCAATTTCATGTTACTCTGTACTGTTTTCCCACCTTTCTTGTTGTCTTTAAGTGTCATATAAAATTGGTATATCCTGCCATTCTTGATGCAGTTAGACACAAAATGTATGAAGAGGAGACCAGAGTCTAGCTGGGTGTACTGTTTTCCATACTCGAGACAGAGCTATGTGGCATTACTTTATGCCTCTTCAAGCACAGCAAATGTCCTTGACTAGCACTGCTGTAGAATTACCAGTCAAGCATTTAATTCCAGTTTGTTTTATGTCAGAATGAGGGGAAATGTTTCAGGTCTACAGTGTCTCCAACATCTACAGACTTAGAAATTAATGTCAAGACAAGTGCAATCCCTTTTTTAAGCGTGCAGGGAACTGAAGCAAGGTAAAACTTTGAAAGCTGAAGACCTGAACTGCAGCTTTCTGTACTCTGTGGAGAGGTGTTGATACATTTTTCATACAAAACCAAGAACAGTATCTCCTTCATTACTCAGAGACACAAGGAAGGCAGAGAGTAATTTGCAGGGTTGGGACTGAGGATGCAAATCATGTGTTACGTTCATATTCCAACAGCCTTAAAGTTTTCCCAATTCTCTCTATACAAGGAAAGCTATAGGCTATTTCAGGATAGGAGTGATATTGGGGCACAGTGCTAGCTAGAGGTTTTGACTGAGGAAGGAACGACGATGGGAAAGGTGGTACTTTTCTGATCCATTTTTTGTACATTTACAAAGACACCTGTTCAGAATGGGAAAAATAGAGGACAGGATACAAAGAGTTGTGAATTTTAACAACGAACCTAAAACTAAGACCACAGTATGTTGAAATTATCCTTAAATAATCAGCTTTTGCTTAACTAAACACCTGTTACAAATAGCATTGGTATGTTTTATGCAATGTAAGAAATTCTTGTAAAATCTGGTTTCTATCCATGTTTGGAAAAATATTGCAGCGTACTCTTTAGAAGTAATTTATTTCACTAACAAATATACTAGGAAGAGAGCTGAGAGAAAAAAGGTAAATGGTCAAATAAGCATAAACCAAGTGAGAGACACAGAAGGCTCACTTTTTTCTCCAAGTGGAACAAACCTGAATTTTTTAACAGCCAAATGTAGTGACTTTTTGTAGTTCAGCTGACATGGAAATATTTATTTAGCTAATTTAGCCAAATTAACTAAAGCAGTTTAAATTTCACAGAAAAACAATCCTTATTCTATCCCTTGAAAGTACACCCAGAAGGAGAAAACTGCAAACAATATATTCTTGAAGAGCCAGAATTAGTGAAGTTTTCTTTCTTAAGGACTTTGTATCCTAAGATTGATCTCAAAGTGTGAACACAGATATTTTGGACGCAGAGACATTTACTATGTCCTATGCAGATAGTCTGTCACCTAACAAAGAACTCACCCTTGGAGTTTTCTTCTCAGTCAAGAGACTCACAGGACATCCATACTGGGTTTCCATCATCTACACATCCACCTATTTGTAAGGAAATCTATTGACCCTTGAGACATGTCCAGTTTGGGAAAAAACGGACAAATGGATTCAAAAGTTATCAGCCGAGGACAGGGAGGTCCATATATGTACACCCACGCAGTACCATCAGAGGAGCCTTAGTTGCCAAGTAATAAAATATTGCTTTCTCTATTAATTATTCTCATTTTGTATACAGATTCCTTTTGACTTTTTAGAACAATTTTTCAATTGACTTATAAAAATACAAAAAAAGTCAAAAGTAGTTATACGTCTATCTGCAAACTATGAGATGTTCACAATGGTGCACATACAGCTATCCATGCTTTTAGATAGCACTTCATATGTAATGTGGAACCAACAGATGTACTGATGTCCACTCACAAGTGTGCTTGCAAGTAACAGGGACGCTATTAGGAGGCTAATTAAAACTTCTTCCTGTTGTGCTACTCAGATGATGTGGACGGGTTTTAGTTAGGTGACTGGTGAATCTCCTGGTCTCATTTGATTTAATCTTCTCACACTATGCAAAACCTTATTTTAGTTTGGTGAGGCTGGAAGAGGCACAGGGAAAGGCCATGAAAAGAGATTGGTTTGGGGCTAATCTGAGAGGAAAGGATCAAGTTTACATTCTGCATACAAAAGTTGTGGTGCAAATTGCAGGTCAAGGCATGGACATCAGCAAGATTTCTGCCCTTTTGGACATGAATGTGAACAAAACCAGCACAAGTTTTTCTATATGTCTCTTGTCCACATTTAACTGTTTTCCTGGAGGATGGCAACCATTGCTTCCTCTCAAACGTCTACTGCTGGTAAAAGCTGCAGAAAAGCCACCAGAGTAGTGGAAACATGGATCTGAGCTAGTGCAGCAAATTCTGAATTACTAATCTTGACTACAAATTATTTTGCCTCCTTTGGGTGGACTACATGGGCATGACTCCATTTCTAATGTGCAGTCATTCCTACTGCTGGCAAGAGAAATAACAGTCCAGATCACCTACTTCGCATTACACCTGGAGAATGGGATGCACATTATGAAGGGCCTGAAGGACAAGATGATAATCCAGTTCTTTTGGGGACCAACTCACTAACTTAACTCCTTTTCCTCATCTAGAAAATTTGCCTCCTGATCAGGTTTCTTCCTGCATCATGAGATGGAGAAGACTAGGGTCAGCATCTCAGGACTCTGAGTCTGTGTATGTGTAAGTTCACGCCTATATGGAAGCAGCTGATTGGTGCTTCTTCCCATACCAAGTAGTCCCAGAAAAGAGCTGCATAAGGACAATAAAGGTGCACTGCTCGTGCCATGGAAGTAAATGCAAACAGTGAGGCCACCCTGGGCTGCCCACCATGTGGAGTGGCACCACTGCAGCTGCGGTGGGATGGAGAGCCTCTCACACACAGGGGACCCAGAGCAAGAAAGAGAGGATTTCCTCCTGGCATAAGATCAGAGAGCTGAAGAGAGTTCCTCAAAGCATTCATTTCTTATTAAGTTGTTAAACAAATGTACACTTTTTCTCGCTAACATTTCTTTCTAATTCATCTGTCAGAGCCCTCAAGATCAGTTTGTTTATAAATATAATTATACAGTTATAAATCAGATAACTATATTTTCTGTACATCCAGGCTAAAGTGAGTCACCAGCACAGAAATCTTGCTTCCATGGGTTTATGAAATACACTGATGTGCTTTATTCAATTTCCTGCCAATATATCTGTCCAATCAAGTTGCACTGTTCAGAAGCTATCACAGTTCAATGCCAAAGCCTTTTTAAACAAATCAATGCTACAACCTTTAAAGTACCAGTCCTGCAGTTCCACACAGAATTTTTGCCTTGGAGACACAGGACATGAACAATTTGGAATATAACGGGAGAGATCCTCATCCTTTATTGTAGATAAGTAGGAGTTAATCCCATACATGGCAGTACTACCACTGCACATAGAGAGCCACTTTTTAATCTCAAGAAAAGAACAGCTAGGCTAACACCCACAATCTATAAAGTGCTTCGTCCTTTAATTAAACCCTAACTCTATCTAAGAATATGCATGTCCAAATTGATGAAAGTATGATGAGCAGTCATCAAAAATCTTCCTTCGAGTTTAATTACAAACTCTGAAATTAATCTCTACATGGAGACTGCTGTTTCACAGCCTAATTTCTGCATTCCTCCTGAAAGTTAAGCATGTTGTAATCCGTTCATTGTTCACTGGAGGATTTTCCTGGCCAAGAAAAGGAAATGGCTTAAATAAGTTTTTTTCCAGAATAAAAATGTAAACTGTGCTAGTTCATCATCTCTGTTCATACTACATACGTAGCTACGGTATGTATCCTATCCTAAATCCTTTTCATGCCAAATGCCTGGGAATTCACCTACTCATAAAATGATGGTGACTTTTACGTTACCCATCCCTTATTGCTATGTTGCACAAGAGAGAGATGCAATTGGCACAGGAAGTCAGTGCATTGGTTTCATAGCAAGCAAAATCTTGGCAAATGGAATAGCCTAGCAATGTATAACAGCAATGAAATGCAAATTAGTGTCAAAAGTTGGCTATCACAGCAGGCTCCATTATCTCAGCGGTAGGAAAACCGCTGTGGCAGCAATTGATTCTGGCAGAAATATGAGGGTCTAATGCTACTAAGATTCTATATCCCCTGCTCTTCTAAATGTATTTTCATTTGCTTTAATTTTTAATGCTACCACTGAGATCCTACACCTCTACCTTTTGTAATGCTGGTAGTGCTGGTACATCATTGCTTGGACACAAGCAGAAAAGATACATCCGAAATCCTTCCTTCTTAAAGGAGCTGAACATGGAACTTGGAGACTTGGCTTCAGCATTTCAGTGGACCAGCAGCAGTGTCCTGACCAAAAGCTNGGGTGGGGGGTGGAATATACTCGCATGCAGGGTTGCAACAAATTCCTTCTCAAGAGCAAACAAAAGAGGCTGGCAGGTGTAGGGGAGAGGCATTTGTCTTAAACATTTCTTGGCACAGAGGTAACCAGAAGACACCAGTTTACAGGGCACAGCCCTGCACAAGAACTCACAGCCTGGCACAATAACTGTCAACAAGCTACAGCACAGGCACAACGAAAGGTTGACGGGTAGCCGCGGCACTTAGTGGGGGCACCTGACAACAGACAACCCCCTAAGAATAAATCCACATGTGCAGTGAACTGGAGACACCACACGATCATCACATGGATACCAAAGTCTGCATGGCAAACGTGCCATTGCCTTGACTACTTCTTGGAACCAGGCGGAGATTTTGGGACTTGGACTGTACAAAATGGTGCCATCAGGAGCTAGGGGTGGGACCCCCCATCACCAAGAAACCAACAATCAAGAGGACCAACGGGATGCCGCTGGATCCACAGGTAGTGATAACTTCTTTGTCTGTCTCTCCCCTCCTCTCTTTATACATGTGGCACAGGACTTGTTTGTCTAGTTGAGTTGTCCAGTTAAGTAGTTGCCATTGAGTCATTGCATCTAACCTCATGCCTTTCATTTTGTATTAATAAATTGTTAAACTCGTTGGGTGGTGTCATTTCACCTTAATTCAGTTCAGGGGGATTGCGAACTTGGTTGTTGGTCCCAAGGGGAGGGAGGTCATCCTAAACGACTCCTTTCGGCCCCGACAGCAGGTGTGGTTAGTCTGAATCACTGTTGCATCCCAAAGAATTTCCTTTTGTGAGACAAGTGTGATGGTGTCCTTATCCAGAGATAAGTGTGCAGGTTTAAGCTAATGCTTAATGAAGATGATTAATCAACATAATAAACCCGATCCTCAGGCCGAGTTGTGACATTGTGACTCATGCTAAAGAGCATTTTACTTCCCAGGCAGATACACTGATTTCAATGTCAGCATTCAAGGGATAAAGATCGGCTCAGCATGAGCAAAATTAGTGGGATCTGGCCAGCATTTCTTTTGTCATGGTACTTCAGACACATCCAGAGTAATCAGATATTAGAAGGAGCACAATTCCCTTCAACAAAACCCCTTCCCAGAACTGTCCTGACATCACTAGTGATACAAATTACTGTAGTAAGTAAATAAAGAAAATCACAGTCATAAGTAAATAAAACTGCTGGTTTTTTTCTATGAAAAAGAAATCATGCTTCTGTTTTTTTAGCTGTTATTTTCTAGTATGTAACACTTCTGAGCAATTTAACATTTAGAGCACAAAGTAAGTATGCTCAGATGATTATGCTAATAAGTTTGTGCCTGATCTCTTATTAATATTATATTTATAAAAGCATGTTCTCTCCCCCTTGGCAACTTCCCTTCCCTTCTCTCTGCAAAGACATTCTCAAAGAATGCTTGAAGGTAAGAAACGGATCCAGGAACATTAAATGCCCCTCTGTGAATGACACTTGCAAAATCTGTTCCTTTCGTGTTAATGTTCTTTTAAGAACAGGAGTGTCAGAAACACTACCACTTCCAGGCAAGAGTCAGCTCCCATGGCGATGGCTGTATCTGAGCTATACATATATCTTTCCTTTCACACTCGGCTGAGACAAACAGGTACCTGTAGGACATGATTCATTCATATTCTGTTTTAACTCTTTCTTTTAGGGTGATACAAATTAGTACTTTTAAATGTCTGTTTCTACATAATCTATGAATTTTTCCATTGGTCACATGAACACCATCTCATGGTTTTGATGAAACTGCAAAAGAGCATCCACTGGGGAAAAACAGGAACAAGCACTGAAAGCATTGCCCTTGCTTGATACTTCAGGGTGCTTTAGTACATTCCAAAACAGTATTTGCAATCAAGTAACAATGACAACGTCAGGCTAGCGTTTGTCCCAGTCAAAGACACAGTCCAAGAGAATATCCAAAAAACCAGTGTCAGCTGTATGGCTAGAGATACAGTCCTGTGAGGTTATATACAATTCCCCTATTAGGCCAATAAAGACCAGTTTAGCACATCACTCCGGTGGTGTTTAATTCCTACTACCTGCTATCCAAAATTGCTGACTCCCTGGACTGTGATACCATTAGTTGAATCAGAAAGAGAAACCCCTTAAGATAGGCAGCTGGGGAAGGCAAGGCATCTGACTACTGAATTTTTCTTTCTCTTAATCTGAATCACTTACCGTTCTTGTGAATTTGAATGCTGCAGCTGATAGCTATGTTGAGTACGAGCTCCAGAGTAAGCAGCCTGGCCACAGCCCATTGTTCTCCACTGCACAGCAGTGCAGCTTGAGCACCTTTCATGCTGGACAGAAGGATCATGTATCATAGAAATGTTAAGATCGCTTGAATGGAGAATGATTTGGAATATCTGGATTTGGAAGCATTGGAAGGAACAACTCCCAGGAAAACGGTTATGGGAATGGCATGTGCTGATGGCACATGTATTAGCAGGTCACCAAGATGCCAGCTCATTCATGTAAATCTTCTCAGAGAACCCAGCACCAAGGCAACAAAAGACAGACTGAAAGAAGCGAGATCCTAAAAAAAGACAGCCTATAAGCAGACTAAAGCAAAGACTCAGTGCATTTAAAGATGACAGTGGGAAGACAGTGAACAGAGTAGGAGCCAAGAGACCCATAAAGCAGACAAAAAGCAGTGTACAAATCCTGATGATTCACAGAGGTGGGACAGGATAGAGATGAAAAATCACACTGTCCACTTCTAAAAGGTACAAACAGGCCAACCCAATATTGGCAAGGGTATCCAAGCTAAGAAGCACCCAGGAGAAGGGATGAGGATTCAACAGCTTTCACCCCTTGTCTTCCAAGCAACTGCAAGAAAGCCTGGACAGACCATCTGGGTACAATGTGGTGTCTGCATGCTGAACCGATGACTTGGGCACACACATCTTGTAGCTTGTGAATACGGGGTACAAGACTGTGATTGAGTCAAACTGATCTCGTTTGAAAATAAAACCACCTTTCCCTCACTTGAGGTCTCACATTGGGCTTTGCTACACTGTAGTGCTACATAATTACTTCCAACAATAATGAGAATCAATCTCTCTCAATTGGTTCAATTAATATTTCATAACTTAAAAACAGTGAGAGCTTCAGCAATGAGGACTAGTTATGAGTGGCTAAGACCTATGTATTTAGCACATGCTCAATTAAGAGTAGGCGACTTATTTCCATTCTGCCCTGTCTGACTCAGATCAGGCCATGTCCTGTGTCCCAGTCTTAGCAAGGACATGCAGTCTTTCTATCCTTTTCTGTTTGTTTGCAAATGTCCTGAACCTGACAAACTTTTCCGTATAAGAAAATTATTGAAATGTATATGTTCCTGCAGGTTTTTTATTTCAACAAATTGGCATTGTCAACCAAAATAATGAGGCAGAAAAAACATTTTGATACAAACAACCCACACAACATTAGAAATAACAGAATGGCTCATTATCAGTTATGTCTGATTCAGACTAGAAATACATTTACATTCTCATGTATACACATTTATTTAGGAAACACAAAATAAATTATAGCAATTTACTATAATGCAGTTTTATGAGATTAAAACCTTCAGATGAGCTACCTGTAGATCACACATGAAAGAAATGATTGCATTGCGACACTAGACTCTATTGTCAAAGGGTCCAGCAATAACTTGTTGGTTACAGTAAAAATGCCCATTTCATTTTTTTAGAAAGACTCTACACCACAGAAGCTGGATTTCCATCAAAGATTTCCAATACCCTTTTGAGCTATTTCGAACGGAGCTTTTATTCATTCCTTTCACATGGCCTATTATGTTCCTAGTGGAAACAATTTTCATCACAATTACATTTTTGGGAGTGCTGCAGGAAGGAAGCTCTAATAAACAAAGAGTAGTCCAATTTTCTCAGTATTAATTCACAAGGTCTATTATTTCAATATTTTACAGATAATTCAAATAAATACAAAGAAATGCATGACTTGGCAACATTCTTATTTATTCTTTGCCTTTTAACGGTGATAAAAGTCATTGCATTGCAATTATATATTGTATGCTTTGTGACAGTTTACCCTTCTGTTTCACGGATATGTCTATTTTCAGCTACAATGTGTTAGTGGACACAGTGGGATATGCAACATTAAAAACTAGGGCACAGTGGCAATGACGGCATTAAGTTTCTCAGGAAGGCCAAAATATGCAAAGGGGTGAAAATGACAGGATCAAAGACAAGTTCAAAGGCATCTCTGCATTGCTCTGGGATAAATACAGTTGGATATTGCATTAGTATGAGGAACAATTTGCAAATCTCCATTCATGAGGAACTTCTGGGGGCCATTTGGCTGGATTTGGGGTCTCTCCAGTCATTGCTAGGGTAGAAATGGCAGGTGAAGGAGCTCTAGCAGGGTCCTCATGGCACTAGCTTTCCCACAGCACGCAGAAGCTGCTACTTTAACATGAGGCCAAGGTGTGTACCATAACTCCAGCAAGAAAGTTTAGTCCCATCTGTCTAGGCATGGTTCACATTTTAGTTCACTGATCTCATTAAACACTATGGAAAATGCAGCAAAACTTACTACATTAATTTTTCAGGTGAGGGAGTTAAGCTCCAACAAAAGAGCAACATTATGTCCTAAACTGGCATTGAGTCCAAAACAGAACGGCTGGCAAGACTGACTCCAGGACTGGTGTTTCGTTCCCATGCACTTACAACCTTCTCATGACGCTCTTTATTGGGGCAGCTATCATTTGTAAAGGTTTGCTAGCAATTTTCTGAGGGAACAGTTCATTACAGAGAGCTCCACTTGGAAATATGGGCTTTGGATGTGATCCTCTTTCTGGAACGTGGCACTTGAATACAAGAAACATGCTGGTATCTGGATTGTCAAGGACTGAAAAGCAAAGTTTGACAAACAGCATTCTCTTAACAAAACAAAAAAAAATTGTCCTTCCTTAGGAAAATTCCTTGCTGTTGTTCCTTTCTTAACAAGTGGTGCCTTGTCAGAATGGATCCTTTTAAAACCGTAACAATAATGCTGAACTTAAACAGACTGGCTGAAAACACCTAAGCAAATAAATTGGCATTGCTTCCTGTTGATTTCCAACTTCACCTCAGTCAGTCAACTGAGATCTTACTTGATGAAACATAAAAAATAAGCAAGCTGTTTCTATTTCATGAAATTTGGAAACCAAAACATCAAAGAAAAAATTCAAAGACTTATATCACCTTCTAGTACTGCTATTTTTACTTGAGATTCAAGTGGTCCCTCTCAGTGTTCCACAATAGACTGTGGCCAAAAAACTCATGCTTCAGTCAGCCTCTGTGAGTAGGCAGCCTTTTCTGGATGCTCTGTTTTTATGAATATAGTGGTTTCAAGCTCTATTTGCTGCAGATGAAGAAGATATAAGACAGCAGAACAACATGTCACAGTGGCTGGGCAAATAGTAGTACATAAAGATATTGGCAGCCTTCAGGTTTGCTTTCATCTCACAGTTGACAGGTGCAAGTGCATGGCACTGAGTATGGCACATTCTTTCAAGTACATTCGTGAGACATATCCATGAATATCTGAATGGTTTGTGAACAGCTCTCTTCACTCCATCAGATCAGATTAAGAGCAAAGGTAAAGACTATGCTGCTAACCTGTGGTAAAATAACACTGTAATTAAACTATAGTATCTATGTATTGTTTCCTACGTATATGTGGTACACTGCTTATCTCTATACTTGCATACCTATAAAATCTGAGTCACATATAGGACTCTATAGATACAGAAATATACAGATAAGCAGTGCACCACAAACTACCACAAATGCATGGCAAACCTCATATTCTGGGTTTATATACTTTTAACTGATGCTTGTCCTCACCGCCAAACATATGAACAGAGGTTTGGGTTGCTCTAACTTCAGTACAATTGCAAGGATGCCATCTTTACCCAGATATTACTCATAATCCCAGTGGGACAGTTGCTTGTTAACTGAAGAAATCCCTGGATGAATGCGCTGCAGTCAGTGCAAGGCTTGAAAGAGCAGGATTTTGCAAGACAGAGCTGGTGTGAGCCCCTGCTAGCAGAGGAGCATTCAAGACCGTGGCTCTGGAGCCATCAACAGTGTTAGTTCCACTCTTACCACAGAGCTAGGCTCCAATACGTGGCATTTCCCCCCAAGACACGTAACTCATCCCAGTATTCTTCAGTGAAACCTGGTTCTGCATTCCCAGTTTTCCCCACAGGTGCATGGGGAGCCATGCATCACACAGGACAACACAATGTCCTTTAGGGGATCAGCTGTAAATCCCTCAAGACATGTCTTGAGAAGGACTACTCAAAACCTGGCTTACAATTAATGCCTTTCTTGCTCATCTGAATTTGTGTCATCTAGAGAATATTTGTGGGACATTTGCTCTACACAGGTTATTGACTTAATTTCAAAGAATTATCTAATTCCCTCAATCAGCCTTTCTTCCTCACTGAGATTAGGACGGTGAAGGTTATGACAAGACAGGTGAGACAATTATTTGATCATAGAGATAGGAAAGGCTTCTTGAATATCCAGAGAGAAGACAGCTTTATCAGAATTTCTAACAAGTTACTTCAAGCCTTGTCTTAGAGTCAGCAGTGCATGGTATACATGGATATTAGAAATATGCACCCACCCTTATCTCTAGGGAGCAGTATTTTTCTTTTATCCTGCTAGAATTTAATTAGGTGAAACACTAGATTAGAATCCTCTAGCATATAAACTCAGCAATACAGTTTCATCTGTAATTGGTGCCATCTCAGGAGAATTGCAGGAGCCCAATAAGATAAAGCAATTCTTTTCTTTCTTGCTTAAGTGTGCATAAAGCTGAACTACCATACCAAGAATTAGTAAGCCACTTCTAACCTTCTTTCATCTTTCTTAGTCTTTATTTTTCTTTTTGAGTCCAACCTCTGCCTTTCAGAAATTTACTTTATGTCAACAAGTTGCAAAGAGTGAAAGGCAAACACCGCTAAGTGACAGCTGTACTCCAGAGAACAGCAACATCCGTTCTGGAGTCAGCCGCTGCATTTGATGAATCAGTCAACTGTTCTCCTAGGAGCCACTGGTTCAGTCTAGCTTTGGGTACATTTATTTTGAAGTAATCAAGAGAACATATGTTATGATACTAAATAGCAGCACTTCCTGGCTGAACAGCCTGTAATAGAAAACTCTTGTACTTTATGTGCCCTTGCACATGGGACTGAGCCGTGGTATGAAGCCCACAGTCTCTGCTCAGGATGCTGCAAGACCAGGCTGCCTTGAACTTAGCATCAGCAGAGTGCTTGGCTTAGACCAAGAACACCTGGCATCAGGTCTTTTTTCTCTTACCAGGAAAAATGAGAAATCAGAAATAAGTCGGTTCATTTTAATTAGGTTTTGACTGAACAATAGTAAGTCCCAAGAAATATAAAAATACTGCATAATGTATTCTTGTTGATAATGCCAATATGAGTTTTATTCATTAACACTATCTCTATTCTGAGTCCTTGAAATCAGAGACTAACCTGTGCCTGAACTAAGAGCCTGGAAGGTAAAACCTCCAGTTGTATCAGTTCTGTAGGAATATGCTCAGTTTCTCCTTTTAAGAGAACAAATGCTATAATGAAGACCTACTCTAGCCTCTGCATTCTGATTATTTGCAAGTAGTTATTCATAATGTCACTTTGTATTCTGACAAAGATTGTATGACAAGGGCTAAATCCTAATGTCTTTACTCAGTACTGAAGCAAATCTTAGCCGCAGTTCAGTGAAATCTGTAAAGGCTGAATAGAATTTAGCCAAAAGCATTTTTAGGCCTCAAATCTGCAAGCACTTTTCTATCTATTTAATATTATGAACATGAATAGTCGTGGAGATTGCAAAAGTTAGTTGGCGTGGTTTTTTGGTTGGTTTTTTTTTTTTCCTTTTTTCCTTGCTTATAAATTTAACCTGCCTATTTTAACTGAAAAAGCCTTGAGCTGCTAAGAGGACAGAAAAATAAAAGTGCTGCTGAGTATGATTATGAGAATTCAGAACAAGCCATAAGCAGCACATAGGCTTTCTTTGATGATATTTCTAACACAATACGTGGACTATATCCCCTTTTTACAGAAAGTATTCAGAAAGGTGGTTTTTTTCTCGGTTATAGAAAAAGTGAAATACTTTCAAAAGTCTAATATTCTGCACAGTAGAAAAAAAAAATCCTCATATTATTCCTAAAGCACAGCACAGATCCTACACATATTATTAAAGTTCATCTGAGTGGTTAAACATGGCCTATATTCAGTAATTAATTTTATTCTTACTAACATTATATGAACTGTGTTTTCTGATTCATTTCAACAATTCCTCATGTAGTTCCCAGAAAAAACTCAATTTAGCAGAACTAATTTATATTTCTCTGAAAGAGACAATACCAGCCATTGCAGGGATAGTGAAGCAGAATAGTCCTGCAGTGGGTGTTTATCACAACTTGGACATTTTTTTTTTCCTTTGTAAAAGAACTAGTTGGCTTTCATTTGACCAAAAGACATGGCAAGTGGTCTTTCTTTTTAATTTACTACATTTAATATATTTCCTAACACAAGTATAAATTATTTCTGAATTACGGTTAATACTACTGTTTAGTTTAAATGTTTGTCACTATCATATGGTCATTTTTAATTACTATTCGGGAACTTAATTTAAAAGAAGCATGTTTTCATTTCTCTTTTCACAATATTTTCAATGTAGAATTATTTTCATCCTTGACATACCATCAGCAAAATTTTCTGTTTGTGCAAACTCCTGCAGTTTCTCACTAATCTATGCCATCTGAGAACTTGAAACTAAATTAATTCAAATTATCATTTAATCAAATTACATCATTTATAAGAACAGATACACAAGACAGATTGCTGCACCATCCTACTGATTACTGACTTCCTATTTTTTATACCTATATGTAGATTTATAACTATAATGAAATACTGTAACAGTTTACCTGATATCAATACTAATGTTACTTTGCTAATTAAATATGGCATTTGTAATATAGTACTCTGATTAAATCATTAGTGATAAGGGACCCTCACCAATTGGTTGGAAGCACTAAAGGAAATTAATTAAAAAAATAGTAAATTAATAATCATTGAACGAAGCCATTCAAATTTGCAGCTAATCTCCTGCTAGCTTTTTGGAGCCAATTTCAATAATCAAATCCACAACCAAAATCTAAAAATGGAAAACATGAGAAATAAGGGGTCTCAAAGAACTACAAGCTTTTGCACACTGATGTCCAGAATACCCCTAAGAATACCAATATGGTATTTTTGTGTTGTTTTGGCAGGGAATAATTAGTCTGTCATTGGACTAATCATGTGAGACTGATTAGTACTAGCAATCCCATGAGATGCAAGAAAGAAAGAAAAAGCCTAAGCATTTCCAGAAAAACTGATGCTGTATTTTTGTGCATAAACCACATGATCACAACACATCAACTGCATGTTGCACGCACCCTTGGCTACTAATCATCTAATTAGGAAAATACTGGACTTGTGCATGACGTGTCCACGTGTATACCCATCTTTGAAAAATGAAGGAGTTTAATTCCTAGAGGTACAGCCCAGAGGGATAAAACCAGCTAGTAAAATATTTGTATCCCATAATGTGGGAAGGTAATTTTGTATGACCTCTCCTCCAGTCAAACAGCTCTTTGCCTCACTCTTTCTCTACTAGCCTATGACCAGCAGGACTGCCTCCATCCCTCATCCTTGCCCCTGGGCTTTCCCAGGGGCTGTGGGGCAGTTCTTCCCTGGGGAAGAGCCGGGTAGCAGGACTTGCCCATCAGGATAAGGTAGATCAGTGAAGAGAAGGAGACATTCAAATATTTAGCTGCCTCTAAGGCTCACTTTGCTTTCCCAATGCTCTTGTACACTCAGAGGGATTCACAATAAGAATATGAACTAGTAATCTCTAGAGAACCTCTGAATATTTGAAAATAAAGCAAAATGAAACAGTCCACGTTATCCCCAAAGACAGACTCCACACTCCAGCATCACTTTCTGATTTCACCAGCCCAATGTACTCATAGATCTGAAAAATGATCAAAGAGCATAAATTAAATTAATTGCTTTATTTCTGGAAATGGTTTATCATTCTATTAAATTACCAATTTGTTACCTAGCCAAACGATAAAGACATTTAGCTCATCACTGCTTCTGCTTCAGGGAGGAAAGCAATAGGATACGAGTACTTCTGGGCTATTAATTTTCACTACTGTAATGACACGGGGTCTCAAAATTAGGGCTACAGCCCCATCATGATAACTACAATGCAAACTGGTACAGCACCTTTTTCAAGAGAGTGCCAAATCATACACAGGACTCAGCTTATACAGTATGACAAGTGGAAAAAATGAAGGAAGAGCGTGATGAAACAACTACAGCTCACAGCCTACCAGATGCTTGCAACTACACAAATTACTTAACAGTAATATTCAGTTCTGGTTGTTTGCATTGATTAGTATTATACACAGTGGACTCATTTCACAGCTGCTTGAAACAGTGTTATCTGCAGTGCCTTTGTATTTACTATGCTGCCTCAGGAGGCTTGAAGGATGGAGAGGCTATATGGAATTAAATGTTTAGTTAAAACTTTTAGCTGTCTGGATGTGTAGAGAGTTCCTTCAGGCTACAAAACTGCTGAAGTTCCTTAGGGTATTTTCCTGAACATCCCCTAATTTGTAATCAAAAGGTACACAAAAAAGGGAAGTGTGGCAGATCTCACTTTGAAAAAGAAATCATAGCCTTCACAGAGGATTTCATACTGAGACACAGTATCAAAATAAGTTTAGTTAGCTGATACACGCTCACTGCATCCAACACAGAAAAGAGTACCTCTCTCCAAAAACTCAGAGAAAGGCAGAATGGTTTACAGAGAAAGGAAGCCCTCCCTGATGGGCTGGCATCGTGGGGCACAAAGCCTGTGTGGAAACAGTTAAAAGGACTTGCTGACCCCTGGAAGACCAGCACCTGAGTGTGAGTGTGAGTGTGTGTGTTATTTCCCTGCCAGACAGAGTCTTCTCACATTCATGAATTCAGGTTACCTCATAAGAAAGTAGAATTCATGCCTTGTCCCAAAACTACAGCCAACGCAATGTCTGAGTCACCTGTTCCAGGCCACAATCTCACAAGAAGTAATGACTAACAGCATTACAAACATTTCCTTGTGCCAGACCTGCAATCCTTTCGTTGAGGTTGGTTTCCAAAAAAGTCCAGGATAATATCACTTAGCCTACTCCCTAGGAGAGCACTGGAGCAGATAGGGGAATGAGGTAAAAGAACTAAAATGAGATTTGCTTAGTACCTTATCCTCCTTTTGACACTTTCGGGAACTTTGTGAGAACGTGTGCAGAGGGAAAATACTAGCAATATATGGCAGTAAGCTGAGTTTTCGACAACTATTGATCTGTGCCTTGGAGTTCAGCACTAAGGTTTCTATTTTTAAAAAACATCTTGCTTCTTAAGGTCTTTTTCCCAGTACCTTAACACCCCTGCAAAAAGGAAGGGAAACTGTCTCAGCAGCAGGTTAAGATGAGGTTTCAAGGGAAAAAGGATGGATGAGAGCCCTCAGAATAGGTACAAAGAGGTGAAATAGGACCAATGTATCTGACTGCTCATGCTTAAAATGCTTAAATCCTTTTTCCAGACTAGTCCTTCTAACTTAGCACACTGAAGTGAATGGTATTTTACATTGATTTGTCTCAGTTTGCACTTGTAGTCTTTAGCACAGCAGGGAAATATGTCTTCATCTTCACAGGTCAAATCAACCCCTCAGCTATAAGACCATCTTTCACCATATACTGATATAAACTCCATCCTTTCCCTAAGCCTATCTGTCCTGGTTTCAGCTGGGATAGAGTTAATTTTCTTTCTAGTAGCTGCTATAATGTGTTTTGGTTTTAATATGAGAAGAATGTTGATAACACACTGATATTTTTAGTTGTTGCTAAGTAGTGTTTAGACTAAGTCAAGGATTTTTCAGTTTCTCATGCCCAACCAACAAGAAGGCTGCAGGGGCACAAGAAGCTGGGAGGGGACACAGCCAGGACAGCTGACCCAAACTGGCCAAAGGGGTATTCCATATCATGTGATGTCATGTCTAGTATATAAACTGGGGGGACATTTGGAGTTACGGCTTTTGTCTTCCCAAGTAACTGTTACGCGTGATGGAGCCCTGCTTTCCTGGGGATGGCTGAACACCTGCCTGCTGATGGGAAGTAATGAATTAATTCCATGTTTTGCTTTGCTTGCATACACAGCTTTTGCTTTACTTATTAAACTGTCTTTATCTCAACCCATGAGTTTTCTCACTTTTACCCTTCCGATTCGCTCCCCCATCCCACTGGGGAGGAGTGAGTGAACAGCTGTGTGGTGCTTAGTTGCCGGCTGGGGTTAAACCATGACACCATCACAGCCTGAATTCAGTTCTATTGCAATAGGCACATATAAAGAACTGAATCACTGGAATATACTGCAGCTCAGTATATTTAGATCGATATCTCTTAAGCCTGGTACCCTGTTATTTTTGAATGTTGGAAAAATACATTGCTGTACCACTTAGTATGTAATTTTAGTACTAAATATGACAGCAATAATTCTCGGAATGAGAGAGGTATTTACTATAAACAAATCCAAAGAATAATAAGACATAGCACCCTCTGGAATCCCTTTTTCCATCAGTTATGCACATATTACTGACATAGCATAATCAGAAGCTATAAAGTGCATACCATGTAAAGAGCTGGAAGCAGCAGAAGTGACACTTCTGGCAAGTCAGAGTCCTAGAGCAGGATTCAGCTACTCAAAGCAGATGCACCCATCCACATCTCCACCTACAGGGAGAGCCCAGGGTCTCCCTGAGCCTGGGGCTAAAGAAATCATGACCTCAACAGTGAGAAGTAAGCCCTACTTGAGCTGCTCAGAAAGTAGCTGAGACAGGTGAGCAGACTGCATGGCACCAGAATTTGCACTAGAGACTGACAGGTTCTGCAGGGACCAGAGCCCCAGCCCCACATTGCACAGGAGGAGATATGGCCAGAGGCTGAGAACAGGGACTTCTAGCACGACTGGAGCTGAAGTCTGTGACTTCTGGAAGCAAGGATGCTCTCTCTCCAACTGCAGATGTTTACTTTACAATAGGAAAGCTTTATTAAAGGAGAGCCGTTAGATGGATGGGGAAGGCAACATGCTCATAACTTACGAAATGGAAGAGGCGAGTGTTAGAGATAGAGAACTAGGGAGGAAGTCCAGGGGAAAGGGCTGTAGGAAGTAATGTAGCCAAACGGTACAAACAGGACATATGGGAGACTAACATCAAAACAATCTGACCACTGTAGCCTAACTAAAGAAGTAGTCACAACACCTCAAAATCTGCAGCAAGCAACAGAGGCCCCAAAGCCACTGTCTGTCCTCTCCTGTCCTCCTGCACTGACCTGTGAGGATAGGTAACGGCTTGGCATGGGCCCACAGAGTGGCCACCAAAGCTTGCTGCCATTCCCCTCAGCACAGGGCCAAGCTTCCTTCTCTCTGAAACCACTCACTGCTGTCCCAACAACAAGGCCAAAGGGCCATCCACAGAAAGTTGCCATTTCTGCAACCTCTGATGCTCCTGAGGCTCTGCCAGCCTGAATCAAGGTAGACAGAGGACTGCTGCCAGCTGTATTTGGGTGCCTTTCAACCACAGCTTCCATATCCTCCCCGTCTCTTCTCTTTCCTCTGTAGTGCATCCTCAGCTGTAAGGCTCCAGCATGGCCTTCTGGTGCATACCCTGCTGACTACCTGCAGCAGCATAGGGACAACATGCTGAAGTAAAGAAAAGGGCAAGTGCAGCTTCTCTGGCCCTACTCTTCATCAGAGGGACCTGCAGAGGAGAGAAAAGCAAGCCTGTCTGTCCTTGAGTGTCTGAGAGACTACGCAGCATCCCTCTACTGTTTGTGGCCATTGCTGGACAGCCCCCAGGCTTTCAAGGACTCAGTTCGGGCAGAGTGGGGTCCATTGTTTCTGCCATGGTCAACTCATGTGAGGGGCAGATGGAGTTGGGCTCCAAACAGGGTGACCCTTTCCCCCTCAGCCCCCACAGCAGGAGGGGGTAATAGGTAGGCTACTGGCAGCCGAGACTGTGTATCCTGTGACCTGCTGTCCTCTGCAGCAAGTGAGGAGGGAAGGGGAGGCCTCAGGCATTAGGGTGGTGGTGAACAGCAGGGTAAAAAGTTCATGCTGAGCACTGAGAGTGGAAGAAGGCTCCTAGAGGAGTATCATTCCTTCATGTTGATTTTTAGCGTGTACTGAATGGAGAGTGGGCCAAGAGCCTTCTGCTGCTCCAAGAGCCCTGGGGGAGCCGATGAGGCCTGAGCACAGCAGAGATGTCCGTGTAGGTGTTTGCCATGACACTGCTCCCGCACTTCACTGCCTGTCCAAACTGAGGAACAACTGAGCTACTGTGCTACACAGACTGTGCACAACATTGCAATGGCCCTCCATGGCCACCATGCAACCAGCTGGACACCTTGGTGGGTACTCCTGCCCATGCAACAGTTTGCCTTCATCCCCTCCTCTGCTGGGGGAAGAGGAGAAGTGTCTTCCTATGAAACCTCAGCCCCACTGCCATGACTATCCAGTGCCAGGCAAGATCCCAGGAGGCATGGGAATGGGTAAGGAAGCCTCAGGAGCAGGACTGCACAATTTCTGCCCACACTCAGCCACAAAATAAAGGCAGGTGACCCTGGTACTTTCCAATGGTATGTGCTTCTGTGGAGAGGAAAGGACATTACCACAACAGAGTGTTCTTTGTGCCCCTCCATCAGCTCAGCACTCTGAAACAAGTGAATCCCTCTGAAACTGCTCATTTCTCTGGGTGTTTGTGGGACAGGACAAGGTCTGCAGTTTTACCCCATGTAGTGTCATGTCATCAGCCCTTAACCTGTTGTGCCAGGAGAGGGAAGGAGCCACAAGACAGGATCTTTGTCTGGAAAGGTGGGGGAGTTATATTCTCAGAAGATACTGGTGGTGCCAGGGCTGAGCTGGGCAGCCATCAAGAGCAGGTGGTTTCTAATATAGTTACATTAACATTTCTTTGAAGCTTGCAGCCCTGGGGGAATTTTATGGTACTAAATGTGTATTTTTATGCTGTAAAAAAGCACAGCAACCCTGTTGAGCAGACAAGTTACAAACAGCTTTTTCACCACAGCTCTGAGCCCAAACCCCAGACTCCACTAGAAGCCTCATGCACTGCCTGTCCTTCAAACGCAAAGATGTGCATAAAACAGTAATTCACTTACCTGCTTCATACTCTGGTTCATGGGATTGTTGAAGGTGGCTGTGGTGGGAGTAGGCCAATGAGTTACCCCTAGATGTACGCTGTAGCGGTACTGAGACAGAGCCAGGAAGAGAAGGCACACTGGAGTGGCACTGGAGAGCATGCTTTCCTCCAGACTGCCCTGCATGGTGGTCCTAGCACCCAGCCATACAGATGAGTGTGAGGCTTTGTGCTATGCTCCCATACAAAGGTATCTTCAATCTCTCCATAACAGGCATGTCTGCTGTTTCAGCCCAAAAGTATGGTGCAAAGTTGCATCTTCAAGAATGCAGCCTTCATTTTCTTGACTGCAACGCTGCACTGCTCACCAATCCTATTTTACCTCCTGGTGCCCAGGAGGAGCAACCTCCCAATATTGCCACAGAGTTACACTGTTTCTGGAGACACTTCTAGCTCTCTCAGGGCACAAATTCATGAGATGCACCATTTCCCTGAGGAACTGGGTTATACTGTATTGGTCTCCTGAGACACTGGAAGGGCCATAGATGTCACCAGTGCAAGAAGTAGGAAAAGAGGCACAATTTTGAAAGACGGTAAAAGAAATAAAGGGTTCAGCATGTGGCTCAGCATAGAAGGTAAAGCGTGAGGATTTCAGATGAGAAGGATGGATGGAGGAGGCTGGAGCAGCTGAGTCTCGAAGGACTGAGGGCTTGATGTCAAGGGCTAACAGGAAGGCATATGTGCTCTTTATCCTGTTCTGGAGGACAAAAAGTGTGTCAGGATGTCTTGGGAGCTGTTGATGGTTCAGAATTGTTTGTGGACACATGCACATTAGGTATACCCTTGGGGACCTTGTGGGTGTACAGGCTCGTGAGGTCAGGCTCTAATGTTCCTCAAGCACTGGAACGCAGCTCCCGTGTGCAGGATGCATTGTTTGTGCACACCAAAACTACATCTCAGAACCAAACCAGAGAGGACAACAGGGCATGAGCAGTGAGGGGAAAGAAGTTGCTTTAAAACTGCCTGATTGTCCAAATGAAATCACCACTGTAGGTACAGCCCCACCAAACTTACTTCTGAGTGCAGCAGAAGAAACCATGCACCATCAATTCCCCCCACCTTTATTTATCAGAACAAGAAACTATGAAGGTTGCAAAAAGACAGACTGTCCTGAAGTCCTAGAGCTTAGCCTTTTTGCATGTATGGTCATTTTCCAATATCCAGTGAAGTCAATGAAAGCCTGCAATTAGTGGCAGCAGGCCCCAGGTTTCATGTTTAGTAAGAATACTCCCTTTGAGGGGTAGCATCTACCCATGTGTAACTGATTCAAAGCAGCTGTTCTACAGATGGAATACTAGTTTGGAGAAGTAGACATTTCTTCACAGTGTGACAACAGCCATGAGAGTAGAGATATAGCCCCTTGTTGACTAAACACTGATTAATGTAAAAGCAGATCTATAAAGTCATTTGCATGTTCCAGCAGCCAAACCACCCTTGCAGACAAAAGAGGAGCTCAACTCTTTTTTCTTAATCTTGCTAATTCACAGTTCACTGGCTACAAAGAAACACGCATGCAGACAACCCTCATTCTAGGATTAAGTCTTTTATAAATCAGCATAATTTACAGGAAAGGATGGATCAGGATTATGGATTCTGGTATCACAAAGCCAGTTTCTGCATACTCTGACTAATAGTGCCTTTCAGGAAAACATTATTCAGAAGAAGATAAAAATGCATATGTAAATCTAAGCATGCATTGAAGTGTCATTGCAATCAGCAAAGCCAAAGATAATTTAAGGGACACAGATTTAGGCCTTCATTTTCATGGTTTCCTAAATTGAAACCAACAGAAGCTGAATTTAATAGGACCACTGACCATGAATTGGGCCATTACTCTGTATTTCTGAACTCAGCATTGTTTGCTGTGTACTTCAGGTTCTTATCACATTGACTCTGGAGATCTTTCCTTGAACATGCAGCATGAGTGCTTATAAGCACCAATTAATAGATAAGTAGGGGAAATGACAGATGGCTTAATTTAGAAATAGGAAATATTTAACAACCACATACAGCACTCAGGTTCTGTTCAGCTGTCACTCTTCATCACTGCTTTCTGCATGCATGCTGTCTCATAGTTACATATACCTGCTGGTCGTAATGAGGAGAAATGCATATTGTTCATATTTGTCTAACCTAAGCCAACTTTTAAAGCAGTGGCAACTCAGGATGCTAATAATGAATCAGATTTGTGCGCTGTCTCAATAGAGTCCTGAATCCCTATCAGAGCTTTGCAATTCAAGGCAGGATTTCTACATGTTAGGTAGTAACTCAAGATCAACTAGTATTAAGAAGTAGCAGCATGCACAGCTTCAAGACAGTCCTTTCATATTGATCCTTAATCACTTCCTCAGAAGAATATTGGCAACCATTTTGTTTCCACAGTTTCACGTCACCACGAACCCGTATTTGCTAGGTAGAAGTACTCTGTGCACCAAGCAATGGTTAGCCTGTGGAGATGCTAACTGAAGCTTTGGGAATGCAAGTGTGCTTGGGCAGAGAACAGTTCTTCTCAAAATGCCTCTCTTTAGTCCTTATAAGCAATTTACAACATAACATCTGTGGAAAATAGCTAAATGGCCCCAGATAAAAATAATTATTTCCAAAAACTAGCATATGAGCATTAATAAAATGTCAGAATTTGATGCTCAAAGTGTAGCAGGTTCCTGCTGAAATTAAACATTTAAGCTCTAACTTCCTTTCAAATATGAATCATGGCATTGGATGGGCATTTCACCTTTCTCTTCCACATGTTAAGTCTCAAAATAAGTACTTGCATTTTCAAATTGTGATAAAGCAAAAAAAAGCTGTAGGCACAGGATTCAAGTATAGACCTTGACCCAGGTTTTTCGTATCCCCGTATTATGGAGAGGTAAGATCTGGGTTTCAGTTTGTAGAGCAATTCAATTATACGGTAGCAGCTAGTCCTCCTCCTTCCAAGAAAATAACCCACCTATTTTCATATTTATTCCTTTTATCAGCCTACTACTAAAGGCAATATTTTGGTCTTCTATACAACACTTGATCTTAGATGTTTCCTCAAGATTCGATGGAGAGTTGATTACTGAGACAGACAGTGAACTAGGAACAGTGTTCAGTGAATGCCACATGCTATAGGATATTTTTTTATTTCTGTTTTCATATTGCTTTCTTTTTATTTCTATTATCAAATGGTAAAGTTATGCACAGAGGCCTGACTGAGGGACTTGTATTTGCAAATACATATGTTTATGCAAAGGAATATATATAAGAAAGGCAATAGACAGATTTCAGGTCACTTTAGCTTGGATATGCCTAGAAACAAGTATTTCCTTTTATTAGTGCTAAAGGTAACTAATGAAGAAAACTTCCTTTTAACTAGATTCCTGATACCAGTTTTCTTAAAAGTTTGATGTACTCAGTTGTGGTGGGTTGACCTTGGCTGCCCATAGCACTGTAATAAACAGTAAATTTAGAAATGGCTAATGAATGGTTGTTGACAAAGCACTTGCACAGATTTGCATGATTCTGTCATGGCTGAGAGCACTTGAGCCACAAAGAGAGCTATGAAGTCTGTTAAAAACTTCAAACTGACTTAATCTAAAGCTAATATTGATACTAAATGACGTAAGTGAGAGTCCACATGGAAGAAGGGACAAAGGTGAAGGAAATGGTTTTACTATCTTCTACTTGTTGCCACCTTGCAAATCGGAAGGGTGACTAAATTCTGAAGGAAAAAGCTGTAATTTTCATCACATGGAGAACTAGGAGGAGCACAGATGATTACCCCACTGCCTGCTCCTAGCTCTTTGTAGCCAAATGACCTCCTCAGCCTGCTTCATTGACATGCTGTGCTTGCAAGACTTGAACAGCCACAGGCACCAGTTCACCCACAGTCCTGGGGTGGGAAGGGAGGAATGTCCACATGGGATAGGGTCAGCTGTGGCACACATGGCTGCATGATAGCTCTGGCAATGGGCTGTCTGTCATTGCTCATACAGTCAAAGAGAACAACAAACTTGCCCCATACACTTGCTTTTTATGTATTTAGCGATACCTTCGTATTAAAATTGTATAATTTTTTCAAATTTTCCTGCTTCTTAAGAAGAAGATGACCATGGTGGAAATGTTATGACAGATTACTGGAGACACTAAGATCTTGTCATTGTTTTTCAAGAAATCCAAAGGACTTCCAAAACATGTTTTCTGTTTTCAGTAGAAAAGCATGGAAAAAATTAAAGAGAATTTTAAACTTTTCATTTTAGCCTGGTAAGCTGAGACCAGAATTGTGTGCAACAGTGTGACATTTGGGAAAACAGAAGAATACTGCTGAGTGGACTGGTCAAAGACACTGCTAAAACAAAATATTATGAATCTTCTACCTTTCTGCAATGCAGCATTGATTTGGAATTGCTTCTTTAATTATGAGCAGAAAGCACTGTGATTGACTTCTCTTGGATGAGTATCAAGTTTTGTTGACCAAAGGACATAGGTGGAGAAAAGAAAGTCAATTTTATCTGAGAATAAATTTACTAATGTTGCACAAAATTAATCACAAATCACGAGTTCACCAGAAATATGGTATTTGGTTCAGTGCAAAACACTGAAAAACTGAGTTAATGATGTTGTCTAGTTTGGGCTGAAAAAAATGGGTAAATGCAAGATTTTGACCTTTTGTTTTAAAACTGTATTTTTTTTCACCATTTGCTTAAAGATAATTATAATAAGCCATGCACACCTGCCCCCCCCCCC
>VYZV01020902.1:132608-167570 GCA_013401275.1 Pandion haliaetus
CCCCCCCCCCCCCCCCCCCAAAAAAAAAAAAAAGAAAAACAGGGAAAAAGGCTTTCATCATTCTGCAACAATGGGTTAGTGCTGTTGTGATGACTTCTGCTTTAGTCTCAGGTCAACATCAAACATTTTTTAAGACTTATTTTCTAAGGAGTGTGAATTACATAATCTGATTTTTTGTGTGCCAACATTTAGGATAAAATCACTTATAGCTGCACATAACACAGGTTTTAGTACACTGACAAAAGGAAAGAATTTAAAAATGACTGGCGTGTATTTTAGGGGATGGGGAAAGGATACTAGATATCACTGTCTAGTTGAAATGTTCTGCAAACAGGACCCCAGATCTCATCCCTCTATAACAGGGATACAAAGAGCCTGAATGAAGATCTACCTTTGAATCCTGTGCCTGGTGCCCTTTTCAGCTGGTCTGGGGATATAGCTCTCATTTCCTAAAAGTTTCATCACTGCTGATTGTCTCAGAAGAAAGACTGAAAAGAATGGTTCACTAAGGGAGACATAGGCACAACTCAGTTTCCATTACCTCTGTCTGGCCTGTTACAGCAGAAAGTCTTTCCACATTTCCAGTCTTTACTTTTACCAAAAGCCCCATCCTTCAGAAGCGTGGCTTGCACTTCAGCATAAGCCATGGAATTTTCTCAAAACCCATATTTCAACACCTCTGCTGGAAAGACAACATAAATGAAGAATCAGACTAGACTAGCATTTCACCAGGAAACCTGCAGTCAGGCAGAGGAGCTAACGGACAAGGTATGGCACAACAGCAATGCAAGCATATCCAAAGCTGTTAATTTTCACTGCTGTTTCTGGTAGTCACACTGGTGAATGACTCATTTCAGCCATTCTTGATGCCTTCCATGGAGCACTGACAGGGAACAAGAAGTGCTATCTTCTGGCAGGTAACAGTGGGGAAGCAGAAGTTAAAATCCCAGAGTCTTTCCATGAAAAGAATTAAAACTCCGATCAGGGTTTTGAAAAGTTACTTCTGATATGGAGTGACTCAGTCTTTGGACAACAAATGTAGGCAGCTGACTAATATCAGTCATGTATGTAGAACTCAGAAACACATATTTGATTGAAAATGGAAGTCCTGACTAAAGCACTGTCCTAAAACCTGCAGTGAACTGCCTTAAGCAATTTTGAAAAATTCCCCCCACTACTGAGTCACAGGCACTTTATTTTTTTCCTCTTTAATTTGTTGTGGCGATTGAAAGAAGCCTTCTTAGTACTGCCATGACAGTGCATTCAAATCGGTTGTCAACAATGCCACTTTCATTCTGAAGGAAATTTGCATGCTATTTGTAGCTGCTCTACACATAGCAATTTCAAAACGCTAATCCATGCTTCTCTATTCCCAGGAAAAGAAGAACATATTTCTCAGATAAAAATGAAACAAGCAAAGCAAAAACTTTTGGAATATATTTGCTTTTGAAATGTAAATCTCTAAGATGGGTAGTAAATTCAAGTGATCACGGATATTTCCAGCTGAGTATTTTTTAATTACACAAATAACATTCTTCACAATTTCCATAAAGAGAGAGGTCATATTTCACAAAGGATAATCAAGAAATTTGTTGCGGATAGGCCACTCCAAATTAGCCGTTGTCCACACACCCCCACAAACTTACAGAATGAGAATGATTGAAACCTTGGGCATGTTTGGCGTTTCCCAATTAAGTCTATCAAGAGAATACATTTCCATGAATATTTTGATCCCAATGAAGTAAAATTTTCTTTAACAGAGAAGTTCTTCATCAAAAATGTTTAAGACAGTCCTACAAAGACATTTCATCCAACTGTTTCTTAGGATCACATGAATAGTAATCTTTTTTAAATCAAACCAGAACAGTTTTATTATAGGTTTTTAAATCTTTAAAAGAACTTGTTAGGGAATAAAAAAAATCTTGAGGAATAAATGAGAAGCTTTACTTTATAACAGAAGATTAGTTTTGAAAAACAGCAGAAGGGACACTAAAGAAAGAGAAAACACTGTTCCACAGCAGAACAGAAATTGTTCAAGCTACCATCATAGTTTCAGGTCTGTTTGCTTTGCTTTTAACTAAAAATAAATGAATTTAGAGTAACCTGCAAGAGTATATAATCGAAACTTCATTCTATAGCTGACAGACTGTTAGAGGAGACACAGCTGTGTTGGAAACATCTTATTAGTATGGCATTCTGATGTTTGCAACACTTTAAAAGGTACAGAACTATCATTTGTTTTCCATTTTTCTGGGAGATGGATTTGTGCTTTTTTAAAAAAAGTGAGAAAAACTGTTTTACTTAGAATGATGGAGCACAGTGTTTTTATGCCATCTGTAACATTTAGCAAAGGATGGAAAAGTTTGTGTTTCTAGCAGTAAGAACTACCATAAAAACATAGAAAAAATGTCTACAGTGATTGATAGATTTTAGAAGGAGTGTTTACTTTACTGACTGTCACAATAATTCTTGAAAGCAAAAGTACAGATAGGGCATGAGATTAAACAGAAATGCCAGAAGAAGGACAAATTGTAAGAAAACATTTTTTTGCCCAGGAATATTACTAAATCAGTATGTTTTAGTGAGATATTTTAATATTGCCAGGAGGTGATTTTTTAAAAATTATACAGAAGCTTTGAAATGTCATGTCATGACTGATTTAACTGATTTACAGCTCTAAAGTCTTATGCTAGGAGAACAGTCTCATTTATCCGGATCAACTAGGTATTATTGGAATCTAGAATTGTGAAGGAACTAAAACTATATTTTTTCAAGAGAGAGAGATGTATTATGGTTAGCAGCATATTTTCACCACACACTGAAGTAATTAAACAACATCATCTGTTTTGAATTCACATTTTATTTATGTTTTGTTCTTTCTTTTACTGTGATGCTATGATACTTAATATACTAAGGAAGTTACCACAATTGTATTTTGTTTTTACCTTGTAGACTTATGCCTCAACTCCTACTCTGTTATTATACTATTACAATACCCAGGAGACTTTGTCACAAATCAGTAACCCCTTGTGCTTAGCAAAGTAAAAATATGCAAAGGAAAATATGTCCGTGCAAGTAAACGTATGCGACAAGAGAAGCAGTTCAACACAGAGGGACCATGGAGTAAAAGGAAGAATATCTCCAGTGTAATAGCCAGTGGTCTCAACAGCCTGACCGCTGCTGAGGTCAATAAAAAAATCACAGAAAAAGTGGATTTGTAGGGCAACAGCAAAGTGGTTATTCACCAGGGGCTACTCCCAAGAATGTGAGACAGTGCAGGAAACAGTAAGGAGTTTTTTTCCCCAACACTTAATGAGTGGTTGGTGCATTAGTGAAACACACCAGGATTATTCAGAGGTAGAAAGGCTGACCAACTGATAATGCCCGAGAGATGAGACTGTTAGCACAGTGCAGGCTAAAAGAGCCCCAAAAGTGAAGGAAAAGAGACTGTGAGCCTGAGGAGGCTGAACTCCCAGAGGAGGATGCAGGGGCAGGGCCGATGCCCCTGAAGATGATGGAAGACCCATTCATAAAAAAAGGAAATGAGATGACATTGGAGAAATTAAACAACTCAGCCTAACTTCAATATCCAAAATTATACTGGAGTGTGACAGTGGACAAACAATTTATAACTACCTAGCAAATAATACACTGGTAAGAAACAAACCATGCATGTCAAGAAGAAATTGTATCAAGCCAGACTAATTTCATACAAGGTTATCTAGTAGTTGAGGCTGCTGTTGGCACAACATAGGTTGACTTGAACATGTTCTAACACAGTCCCCCACAACATTCTCACAGACAAAGCTGGGAAACATGGTCTAGATGACAGCACTGTAAGATGGATGCAGACCTAGTCAAAAAATAACATTCAAGGATTTGGTACAAACGGTTTCCTGCCAACAAAGCGAGACATATCAATGTTGCAGTGATCTCTTCAGAGCTTGGTATTATCTCACTTTTTTCATTATAAACTCTCTTCTCACCCGTGTGTGAGGTTATGCATGGGGTATGATGTCCCCTTTTGAGCACAGGTTTTTAATAAAGATGGGGACAAATTAATGTTCAGAGGAGAGCAACGTAAAACCTGAGGTTTAGAAAGCTGTCTCATGAGACATAGTGAAAGAATCGGATGGCTAGATCTAGGAAAGGAAAGATTCAGCAGCATTTTAAAATACAGAAAAGAGGTTAGTTTTCTGTTGTCCACCAGTGATAGGATGAGAGGCAACCTGCTTAGCATTCCACAGGGAAGATCTCACTGCACATCAGAAAAAGCACTCCACCTGTACATTTAGAAAGCACTCCAATAGGTACCCTGGTGCCTTCATGGAAAATCACTTACTATACTGCAGCAATAGGAGGAGGGGTGTATTTGCACATCACAGAAGAGATGATGACTTAGTATCTGAAAAATTGGTGACAGACTACATAAGAGGTATTGCTTTGTGGCTGGATAGGAAAGTTCATCACGCACAGATGCCATGAAGGAAGAATCTTCATGACCTAGGCAAAAATCTAAAAGTGAGGTCACACTGGAAGTAGACATTAGACTACAAGAAATGGCCTATGGGGTCACAATGATGGTCCATCTAGCTCAGCTCTGTGGTCTGTTCCTCATTTCTTTCCCCCTTCCATCCAGTGCCCACAGTTGTTGGAGTAAGGAAGTTTAGAGCAGACCTCCTCATCCTTGTCTGTCTATTCCCTACAGTGTCTGTTTATCAACCTGTTGTCTATTAATTTGTCCAAGCCCTTTTTGAAAACCTGCCAACACTGTCTGCTCTTCATGGCTTCCTGTGGTAACAGTGAACTTCTACTAGTTCACTACTTGCTTTTATCTGTTTTAAAATACTGCTCCCTATTTCTAGTCTTGTGGGACTCGGTGAGTAAGGGCTTGGCATGCATTCATCTTATTAACCACCTTCAAGATTTTGTAAACCATGAGCATATCCCCACAGCTTTCTCCTCTCCAAACAAGACTTCCAACCTCTTATGCTTCTCTACAAAAGGTAGCTACTTCAGCCATTTAGGTCTTATACTACCTCCTGCTGAGTAATGGATTTGAATGACAGGCTGGATGGGAACAGACCCTACCATTTCAGGTTTCACATTTATCATGTAATTCTGTACTTCAGGTAAATCCTAATAGGCAAAAATGGTGCCAAAGCCACACCCATAATGCCAATGAATGCAAACCTGTCTGCTGGTTCTGTTTTACCATGCTATTGCCTTGTAACTGCTTGTCAGAGGAACACTTCATATAATCCATTTCAATACTGTCACCATTGTGGCTGAGCACTGAAAGTCATTTGCTTTTGGCCTTTTGTTTACAATACCAGTTGAGCTACCTCCCTAAAGAACAAATTGCCATTTTTGTCCCTTCACTAAGACATGATAGGAGAGGTCATTGCAGTATTATAATCAGATGCAGAATTACACCTGGAAAATGGGAGTGAAGCTACTGGGGCAACACAACAACCCTCCCCCATCAGCATTTTTGATTCAGACAGGGTAAGGAGCCAAATGAAATGGCTGAGTAACTCTTCTCCTGCATTCCCTGAACATTTAAGGTGGTTCTGTTCACAACTTCTGTTTTCATTGTAGATTCAGCTTCATATGCTACATATTTTCAGTTCTTTGGTAAGCAGTTCTGGTATTACATGAAAAGTGTCTTTATGGGGTAAGTGACTGGCTCAATACACAACGGCATGAGACAGCAGCATACACTTTTCTTAAAACTTGGGAGACTTCTTGCTTAATGAAAAGCAGATCCCAAAACCTGATATGAGACAAAAGCACTAGGAGAAGAATAAGCAACTGCATTAGCAAACATCTCACAAAGTTACTGAAATATTCACTCTTGTTATACAAAGGGTCTGACAGTGAAAAGGGATATCCTTACAATAATGTATTGGGATAACGTTGACCACCCCTATGAAGAAACAAACAGAATTTTAAAGTATCATCTCTAAAAGTTTACTAACAAAAAGGTAAATAGTAAGAGTATGTGTATGTATCACTATGGTTATGAAGCATCCCATAAAACCATCAGTCTACACGGATAGGTGACTCACACAACTGATGGGGCTCTGGCATTCCTGATTAGCATCATGGTCAGCTCCATCACACATGTTGGGGGAGGAGATTGCACTGCTGTGCAAGTCCCAGTCAGGAGCAGGCGTTTAGCCTTCAAGTGGTGGTGTACATTTTCTTTCTACCCCATATTGCAATGACAACTGTAGCACAGCAGCTTTGTGATGGCTGAATGCACAGCCATGACATCATCTTTTGTTCATCTTTGTTGTCCTTTGATGAATGACAGATGAATACAAGACTGTGAGATTAGCAGCAGTAGCAGTTTATAAATGACACTAGAAGTCTCGCAGAATATCAAGTTTCCGCCTCTCAAAATCACTAAATTGAATGCAATTAACTAACTCACTCCATTGTGCTGAGGGTAATCTAGTACACACACATGTGGCAGGTTTACTCCTAATTTACAAGACTGCCTCTTTAAAGTATCTGATTTTTTTTTTGTAATTTCCAATAACACAAATGTGTCATGATATTCACTGATTTTGTGCCAGTTCCTAAGGGTTGAAAGCATTTGAATTCTGTCCTCATGGTGAAATACCTACAACCATGAAGATAAGTGAGCAAGCAAAGGACTCAAAAGGACTGAGAAGAATTACTCCATGAAGTCTTACACAGTTCTAAAATAAATGGGAAATAATTTTCTGTCTTCAGAGGTGGCAGGCAGTTAAGTTCTTCAGTTCTATGGATGCTTTAGAAGCCCAGACATTATGCACAGTATCTAGGCTAAAATAAGCCGGGTGAATAATGCAATGTTTGCAACTAGCTAGCATATACAAACAGATTTTACTTAATGTTAAAAAATTCTCAGTGATCAGGCATTAAGGAACATCTAACACCACAAGAATACAGAAAGAATCAATGAAATGTTTTTCACTCTGCTATTAATTTAAAGACAGAAAAATACTGTTCTTCCTGGCATAAGATACTTAACTGTGAATTTTTTAAAAGGTAAGGGGCAGGCAGGTAGAAGTAAGCCCAATTATGATGCTGCACAGCAGCTGCAATTTTTTAAACAGTATCACAGCTCTAAGCTTAAAAATCATTAATTGGAGCAACATTACATTGCCAGTTCTGTCCACAAAAACAGAAGCTGTAACAATTACTAGCAATTATTTAATCTAACAACATTTAGACGGTTGAAATACAGAAAGATAATCTGCTGTTTTAGCTTAAGACTTAGCAGTTCACATCTTTCATCAATCTCACATAATTGTATTTTAGCCACTATGCATATCCTTTAAGTTATGTGTATCTATAACCTATAACACTGATGGAAAGACCAAATAACAAATAAAAAAACATGATACAGTTACAAAGATAGGTGAGTATTTGCAGGATTTCATGGTTTCCAGAGTCGGGTCTGGCAGAGGCTTTTATTCTGTGGGAGTTGGTCTAAATGCTCTCCTTATCTAATCATCTCTTACCAGTAAAGATTGTCTTATTCAAACAGTCTTGCCATCTTCTGTTTCATCAATGAAAACTGGCAATTTAGAAATATATCTGTCATTTGCAGTTCTATGTAAACGCATTTCCATGCTCAAATCCATAAAGATGCACGAACAGGAAAAAAACACTGAAGCAGTAGGAAAAGTAAACTGAGCAGGGGCCTCATCCAAACTTCATCTAGGTCAGCTGGAAAACTTCCTCTGGTTTTGATTTTGGCATTGTTTACAAGCATACACTCTCCATCTCCACTGCTACTCATATCGGGGAAAAAGAACTGGGAAATAAGGCAAGTGTCAGAAAAGGATTTAGATACCCAAATCAGGATCCAGTTGGAATTTAGGTTTGGGGTTTTTTTGACACAAATGTCAGAATCCACTGTGACTGTATCTGTATATATAATTAAAATAGCATCAGGGTATGGTGCAAGCACTGGTTTGCAATCACCATTCCTCTTATCTGTTTGAAGGTATCCTAGTGTGATTTTGACCCACATCAACTAACACTATCTTTGAGACTGTCTTGGTGCATATCACAGGGGATAGTTTAGGCCCAAAGCTGTTTTTGGTAGGCAACTCAGGAATAACTATGTAGTTTTATGGGGAAGAAAAATAGGAAAAACAGTTCAATTTCCTCCTTTTTTTTCCTGGGGAAATCTAAACACATACTTTCTTAGTTTGTACACTGATTGTAGACTTTGTAGGCTGGCATACTCTGTATTCTTCCTATGGGAATATGTGGCTGTGTGCAAGATTTAGTAGTGAGGTCTCCTACTTGGCTATTCCAGAATCCTAGGTAATTCCTAGAGTTTGTATGGACAGCCCAAAAGAGTAAAACAGAATATGTGCACAAACTAAAATCCAGGACTCAGTTTTATTGCCCCCAGGTTGGATGCATGAAGGCTCACCTTTGATTCTTGTGTTCTTCTCTGCACAGAAGTCCACCCTCAACATCAGACCAGGAGTGCACCTTTATCACCATCACCACCCCCAAATGGGTGATATGACACTGTATTGCAATACTGCAGCCACAAATCTTTACAAGAAGAGGCCAGTAAAAAGCCTGGATCCTTTACAATGCACTAATGATACATAAATAGAGGAATTCTCAACATTTTAAAGGGTGTTTGCCCTGATCAATTCTTGGATGGGGGAGGGGAAAAAAAGGAGTGAACTGGCATCTACATCTAAAGAAACCATCCCAACTGCAGGTCCCCACTGGGAAGCAGTGCCTGCCTGCACATTCTCACATTCAGTGTGCTGACTGAACCTAACCCTAAGGTAGAGAGACAAGAAGGCTGACTGTTCATCCCATGACATTATTTTTAGTATAACTTTTCATTATCAAGGTTATCCACACTATCTCTAGTAACCAAATTAGAACTTTACAGCCTGGATGAGAGGACAGTTGGATGGGCAAAAAACTGCTTGGATGGTCAGGCTCAGAGGTTAGCAGTTAATGGGTCATAGGCTACCTGGATGCCTGTAACTACACCGCTGCATGGATCTGTACCAGGACCTGTCCTGTTCAACATCTCTATCAATGACCTGGAGAAGGTGGTGGCGTGCACTCCCATCAAACTTGCAGGTGATACCAAACTGGGAGGAACAGACTGGAGGGCAAGTCTGTCATTCAGAGGGACCTAGACAGGCTGGAGGAACAGCCTGACAGGAACATTATGAAATTTGACGATACTGTGCAAAGTCCTGCACCTGGGGGTCTTGACAGATAGAAAGCTGAACATGAGCCAGCAGTGTTCTGGCAGCCAAGATGGCCAACAGTATCCTGGGCTGTACTAAGCAAAGACAGAAGATCCAGGGAAGTGATTATTGATCTCTGCTTGGCACTTGCTAGATCACATCTGGAATACTGCATAAAGTTTCAGGTTCCCAACAAAAAAAAAAGGTGTTAACGAACTGAAGCAAGTTCAGCAGAGAGCCACCAAGATGGTAAGAGGACAAGATACAATGAACATAAATCGAGAGTTTCTGACAGGATATAAGAAAAACTTTTTCAACATGAGGACAGTCAAACATTGGAGCAGGTTGCCCAGAGATGCTGTACAGTTTCCATCCTTGCAGACTTTCAAGATTCAACTCAAGAAAGCCCCGAGCAACCTGGTTTGATCTCCTAGCTGACACTATAAGTAACATGTTGGACTGGAGACCTCCTGACGTCTCCAACCTCACCTAAGCTGTGATTCTGCAGTTCTGACTCCTGATTGCTTTAAGGCAAAAGTTTTACAATATAATTTTGCTGGCTTTACTGAAATAATTCAGCATTCTTCTGGTTTTTTCCAGGTCATGAAGTTTGAATTAGAATCACCTTATTGTTCCAAGAGTCAGCGGAACTGTTCATTTTCACAAAGAAGACTGGAAGTGCTAATTAAGTTGATGCATTATGAATTGTCAGTTTGGATATCTCAGCCATCACAATCATGTTGAAATAAATTATATGCATTATTAAAGGGTAAATATCATCACACCCATGTTATAACTAATGAAGTCTCCAAAGAGAAGACTTAATTTTCTCATTTTCCTGAAGAAAAGGAGCTGTATTCCCTTATCACAAAACATGAATTTTAAACCACTAACCCAATTTATCAAACTTAAATACATAAAGGGTGGTTTGAAAGAACTTAAGAATGTGTTCTTAGGAATTTTGACATATTTTTAAGGTAGTAAAACCTGCTAATATTAGCAGATGTGTTTATGTAGACAACTTATGTTGCCTAAAAATCAGCATCTGGGGAATAAAAAGACAAGTCTTTTGCCAATGCAAATCTGACAGATATCATGACATCTAGACAATAAAGATATTTTTTTAAGTTTTTCGTTACTGAATTCAACACGAAAACATCCATTGTTGGCCACACAAACAGAATTCTGTTCAAGGTTACCACTTTTTTAACTGTGATGTTACTTATATTATTTACTTATAAGAAAAGAAGCATGTCCAGCAATACAAAACAGCTTCTCCCTTCTCCACAACTTTGCAATGAGGCAGCTCATTCAATCAGTATTACAGCCACAGAAGTGTCCAATAAAAATATGAAATGCAAAAGTGTCAACAGGAGAGTCTGCACTGGACTTGTCTGTGGTGAAAAAAGAACTGTCCTCATGGCTTGTTCAGCTGCAGATTTCAGGGTACATACTGTGGATCTAGTCTGCAGAGCACTCTGAGAGTTGCGTGTTGCAAGCAGAAACAAGACCTTACAGGTTAAAGATTAAAAAAAACCCAACACACTGTTTGAACCCACCAAGCAAGCAGTTGCTGGGTCTAAATGAGGGAGCCAGGCTGTCCTACACATGTATTTAAAACAGCAAGCACACATTGAACATAGGAACCCCTTAAACAAAGGGCAGCAAAGAGATGTGTTTGATATTCGTTCTTTTCTTTAAAAGATACAGATAAGGAAGAAAAGGTAATGTCAGCTAAGGCAGCAGCAGATGAGGCCAAGTAATTGCAGATGGTTGAATGCAGAAGCTGCAGGATGTACTTTACCATCAAGTGGGTACTTGATAGGAGCTATTTATGTATGAAGTGTTGCCTGAGAGAACCCACAGGAAAAAAAGTGCATGAGCACTAGAGATGCAGCTGGAAATCCTGATGGAATTCATGCAAGATCCGAAGACAAGGATGAAAGGAGGAAGATAGTTCGGCAAAGAAGAGTACTTGACGAGCATGGCTGAACACCATCATGAGGAAGAGGAGACAGGCATTGAGGAAGGAATAACAAATAATAAAAGCTTCCAGAATGGGTTCGTTGCTCCAGAAGACAAAGCTAAGAAAACAGAAGAAACAGACGATGGATGACAAGGGGGAGGAAGAGCTAGTGTGCCAAGAAGAGCAGACAGGGATACTGGGAGACTAGAAAAATAGTTGGGAAAAGGATAATACATTGAAGACTGTGCAGGAGAACTGAAAAAAGAAAAAGGAGAAAGAGGAGTGGAGATCCACACCAACAGCACAAAAAGGCAGTTTAGGGACTCGCTTGCCAAATCTGCATTAGCATTTCAGTTTAGAGCAGTAAAACAGTTTTGAAACAAATCCATTGAGCATTTCCACTTAGTGCATGTCAGTTTTGTTGGTGGAGCTGGTTGGTTTTCTCCTTTAGGAGAAAACTATACCAGAAGTTGTGCTCTAAGTCTAAATGAAAGGGATGCCTGCCCCTGAGGAGGATCTAAAGGTCCAATCCAAAGAGTGGGCTGCACTGTCATAAAGTTCTACCCCACATGCATGAACATCAAAAAGCACTTACACCATCAAGTGTTTCTGCCACAACCTGAGGTCCTTCAGGTGCTATAATATGAACCAAATGCTGTATATCTGCTGCCATATTTATCATCAACTGTCAGCCCCTGACTCTTTGAATCTAGCACTCCTTCCTCCTCCATCTTCTCTAGTCCTAGCTTGGAATCCTTATTTAACTTCCCTATGTCAGTTGCTGTCCATCCACCTTTTCTGATACCTTCTTGGACAACCTTGATTTTTTTTCATCCTTTTCTATTGGTCTTTATCTCTTTTGCAATGGTGAGGTGCAAAATACCAGAAGATCAAGCCAGGTGCAAATTATCCTGTGCCATGAAAGGGCTGAAAGTTTATCCAGTAGCAGGCTAAGCACTGGCAGTCTTAGAAGGTTGCAACATGATTGAGGCATAAAGAGGACTGATGAGCCAAACAACATTAAATTTGAAAGGATGAAAATTGTTCTTGAAGAGCAAGGGCAACAACCACTCTTTGGGGGCAGCACAGCACGAGTGTACCTGTTCTGGACAGCTTGAATAGGTCTCCTGGTGAGAACCATCACTGAATATGTTGCCCAGTTGGACTTCTTTGCTCTGGGATACAGGACAACATAGCTGTGAACACACTCCCCAGTGCCACTCTGGGATCCTGTCCACGGATCCCACAGAAGATCACTAGAAAAGCACAAACAGGAGTACCTCCCTGGCTTGCTTCTAGTGCTTTTGCCTCAGAAAATCTCTGTGTCAGTGCTCCAGACTCCAATCTGGGTCAGCATACTGCTTTTCTGTGTAGGGCATTATAGTGGAATGGGAATTACATGGGTCATGATTGAGGAAGAGATGATGTATGTTACAAAGGATGTTTTGCGTTTAAAAATAGTCTGTGGTTATGAGCTGTGGGTGAACTCCTCTATCTGACAGCTACCTACATCAGAAGCTCCCCTCCTAGTCCCAGCCTGTACAAGTGCCTAGCTGTGCGCCACTGACTGTCCAACCGTGCAGGCAGCATGCCATAATACAACCCCGCTAGAGTTCCATACAGAGGCTTGTGCTTCATGGCATCTTCCTTTCCTTCAGCATGGTGCTTTATAGCCTGATGGTATGGGGACAGTGTCGATACACACAGTAACCATGTGGATCCCATCCCTGCCTGACCAATGAGATGAACAGAGAAGTTTTTCTTTTACATGGTATACAAGTTATGTAGGAGCTGTGGTAAAGTGACAAATTTCCCTCCCACCTCTCCCTACCCCTCCACATCTCATGCAATGAAAACTACTGTGCCCAGTGCGGAGGGAGAGCAGTGCTTCTGCAGTTCTGTTTCTGAGATCTCCTACCCTGTGGTGCATATCCTGCAGTCACTACAGCATGGGGGGCCAGGAGTTTGTCGGAAGGGTGTCAAGTACAGAACTGCTTCATTCCTGACTTTGGTGGGATCCCCTGCAGATAAGGGATCAGGAATGGGTGGTGGGTCCTGCAGGAGGGAGGGGCAAGCCATTCTCTGTGACTTTTGCTGACATACCATATAGTCTGATGGACCATTCAGCACCCGGGGCATGGGGATGAGGAAAACTTGTGCACAGGCAGGAATACCAGATAGCTGGCTGCATGGTGGCCATGGAGAGCCTGCCCAGAGTGCTGCGCAGAGTCCCTACAGCACACAAGCTCAATTGTTCCTCAGTTTGGACAGGCAGTCAGGGGTAGGAGCAGAGTCACAGCAAACACCTGCAAGGACTTCTCTGCTGTGCTCAGGCCTCATCTGCCACCCCAGGGGCTACTGGAGCAGCAGGAGGCTCTGGCCCGCTCTCCATTCAGTGCACGCTAAAAATCAACATGTGGTTGCAACTTCCCTCCTGGAGCCTCCTTCCACTCTAAGTGCTTTACACCAGCTCTCCACCCTGCTGCTCCCCACTTGCCGCCAGTCTTGATGACCAAGTGTAGGAGCAGAGGGGTCAGTTTTGGTCAAGGGACCAGAATAACCCTAGGCTGCAGTAAAATCCCAAAATGTGCATAATGAAGATGTGACAAATGTAAGCACCAACTGCTTTGATCTACTGATTTTCTCCTGTTGTACCAAATTACTTACTAAGACAGACACAGATAGCAGTACGGGAGCTGATAGGTCTCTTGCTGCGGCAGATGCAAGAAATGGAGGGAGAGGTTTGTTCTGTATCAGAAGCAAAGACAAAAAATGGGGGCTTTTCAGAGAAATTAATAATTCCTGCAGCTGCAAAATGTAGATGATAGGAAAACCAGCTGTAACTGCTGTTCTTCATAACGCATTAAAAAGAGACTGTCCTTATCTGTTTGTTTAGACAGAAAGAAAACATAGTTCTACACCTGTATCCTCTGCCAACATAAACCAGAATGAAAGTCAACGCAGTTATATGGATATACATCAGCTGTCTAGTTTCAGCAATCTTGTCAGGACCAGCTATAAATTATGAAAGATCTTCTCTACAAATGTGTTGGGAAGTGATCAAATCAATTTTTGTGCCAGTATCAGGAAGAAATAAAGGGGGTGTGGATAAAGGGAAGTGAGGGCTGGCAGAGAGCACTGAAATGCCAGCTGTAATTATAAAAAGAAAGAACAATTTTCACGTGCATTTCAGAGTTTAGTCACAGAGCTAAATACATCTTTATTTTATGAGCTTCCCTATTATTGGGCTGTGCAACAGTGCCATGAAATTAACAGTCAAATATGGGCCTTAATCCTGACACAAATAACATTCCCACAGAAAGTACTGGGAGATTTGTCAGAAAAGTGTGTTCAGAACTTGACCTCTACAAATGAATACAGTGTTGATGGGTCCCTAATTATAATATCTCATTTACCTACCACAGTAAGGCAACTGAAGCAGTAAGAAGTCAGTTGCTGCCAGACGACCCACTCTTTGCAGCCATTACTCACAGAAATAATATTTGCTCCCACAAGAAGGCCCACTGCATTCACTAGAGTTTAACACAAGTATTAGAGGAATTCAAGTTTCATGATAAATCTTTCTAAAAACAAGTTGTGGCAGACAATCAATCTCTTTTTCCAAGCACACAGTTTTGGGAGGTAAATTTACTACTTTTCCCTTAAGTAATCATGGACAAATTACTTGTTTCAGCGACTTTAAGAGTCCATGATTAATTTATGATTCAGGAAAACTTTAAGTGTCCTTTTAAACTAAATAGGTAGCTTGTAATCTGTATTTGATGTAATACTAGAATATGTCCTTCCAACTTATCAACAACAAAAGTTCACTAAAACATGGGTGTCTAGTCAAATAGTATTTTACCTACTGTCAAATGAGTTTTTATACTTTGTAAGCAGTTTCCTATATAAGTTAAAGTTGCTATTTGGCTTTATGCTGGAAGTGCTCAAACCTGATTTGAAGCCCACTCACGTCAGCAGGAATCTTTCCTCTGATTTCAGTAGCTTTCCAATTACTCCTAGAAATTTTTGGACCAGACAGTGTTTCTGCGGGAATAATGGGACTAATCAACCCGCAAAAGCAATGAGAGAAGTCTTGTTGACTTCACCATTTCTGGGACAAAGTCCAGAGCTGTGGACAGGGATCAAATTCTGCTATCAAAAGCCACCACAGCTGTCAGAAAGAGACTTTACCTGACTGGCATTTTCCAGGTATAGCAGAAAGTTGGATTGCTGATTCCTTGGTTATTGGCTCAAGTCTTCAATTAGACCTGTATGTGCCATTCAGTCAGTTACATCCTTAAAATTTGTAGTTTTATTATTTAAAAACTATTTTTTCTTAAAGTATCATACACTGAAATGAAAGAAAGGTACAATGAAAAGTACAGTCTCGGAACGATACATTCTGAAAATGAAAAGGGAAGCATTCAAGTTCCTGTTCTCCTCAGCAGTGGGTGAAGGCAGGTCATGCTCCTTTTTCTTCCACAGCAACTGGCAAAGTAACAGCTCCTCAGAAATAGACCTGTGTATGGCTATTTAGTTTCTCAGTTACCAAATATCCTGTAAGGCGTAATAGGAGAAGGAATGTGTCCTGTTCCACTGTGGTACAACGATCCAGTCTTTCACTAATGCAGTTTGTTTTCCATGTGAGAAGGTAGTAGAAGGTCCTTCTCTACTATTTCCAAAAGAAGACTCAGAGAATCTGTTCATCCCAAGTTCTGTTTCTCTTTCCAATTTGTTCTGATCTATGCCAAGTAGCTCAGGCAGTTCTTGCAGGACAAGGCTCTGGAATCCAACTAACACTGTCCAGGAGTAGGATAAAGATCCAGTGATCTACAGGTCCACTCTCATCCCAGGAGGGTAAGATTTGATTCTAGGCAATGTATCTCCTGCATTTGATACATCTAAGGTTGAGTTGAAAAAGGTTCTGTAAATGGCCTGAGATTCCTGGGAAGACTATCTCTGAATATAGTAATACTGACAATAGTAAAATACAATACATCCTGTTTTCCAGGAACAGAATTTTGGGATGAAAAGCCCTACTGAAAATGTTTGTCTCATGTCCCTGCTATTCGCATGTACAGACAGCAGATGTTGATGTGTCCTCTGAGCAGGGTTGCTTCAGATTCAGAGTTAAGCTGCTTCTGATGGCAAAGCAAGCAGATCTTGAAGATCTACCATGAAGATCTGAATTGAGACCTCCTTGGTAAAACATAAGGCACAACTAATAATTCAGATATTGTGCAGAGTATGTATTGAACATACTTTTCAAAGCATCTTTGTGAGGGGCTCATCTAACTTTCTAAGCACAGACAGAAATACTGAAGAATGGGATTCTTCTTGGCAGATTGTTCATTACTGTTTGCTATATCCTACACTTTTCAAAAGAAAAAATTAGAGGCTTCTGATATTACCAATTAAACCACATTATATAATGGACATACAGAAATCCACAGCACGTCTATTGCATGGACACTTTATGAGGTTCTGTTGTTACTGGTACCAAAGAAACTAAAGCCAACTAGTTGAAGCAACTGTCATTAATTAAGAAAGCATACACTCATAGGAAGGTTTTATTATCTTATTTGTCCTAGAAAATTAATTATGTGTATTCAATGGAACTGTAACCACAGTGCTGTCATTCTATGAGCAGTAAAAGAAAACAGAGCGATCCATGAGTGCAGCAGTTTTAGTAATTACAAATTGGAGGCACATTTCTTTCTCATTATGTTTGCATATACAAACTACTGTGCAGTCATCTTGAGTTTTAGGCATGATGTCACATTCTTGCTTCTCTTTTACGGAAAACTATCCAATTCAGCATCAGTATAAAAGGGAAGAACAAATCCTGTTCTCTTCAGTGAGATGTGAATATCAAAATGTAATTGAAGTATTACCTGCTGAATTCATTCAAAAGAAATACAATTCATTAGACAAAAGAATCTCTCCCAGTGCAGTAGAATGGCTGCATACTTGAAACAGGAATAGACAGGAAATGCGAAAATTACCATTCCAAAGCTTGTACAGCCCCATTGCCCATCAGGTATTTTATTGTTTACAGTTGAATTTATAGCATAACATTACAGTTAGGCTGCAGACAGAGATTCTGCAGTAGTACATTGAGAATTCAGCAGCATTGCATTTTGTTCTGATCCCTAAATAATTGCTAGAGGAAGATATGTTATTTACACAGCTGTAATGTGTTTTATAAACAGGTTGATTTTGACTTTCTGAAAGTTCATGGAGAATTATTGTAAAGTAAAAAAAAAAAAGCAGATACAAGTTCCCATGTGTTTGACTTCTTGCCATGTTTACAGATAGGACCACAAACTACTGCTTTTGTCTAGTTTCTCTGGAAAGGGGACAGAGCTTTTTAAGGACAAGCAGCCCAAGAGGTTCCCATCTGAGCATGGCTGCACCAGCCACTGCTTTATAGTCCCAAAGTAGTATGACTAGTCCCAAAGCAGTATGACTGGTCACCACTACCGGATTAATACAGCTGTCCTGGTTCCAGCTGGGACAGAGTTAATTTTCTTCCTAGCAGCTGGTACAGTATTATGTCTTGGATTTAGGATGAGAATAATGTTGATAACACACTGATGTTGCTAAGTAGTGTTTAGACTAAGTCAAGGATTTTTCAGCTTTTCATGCCCAACCAGCAAGAAGGCTGGGCAGGCACAAGAAGTTGGGAGGGGACACAGCCAGGGCAGCTGACCCAAACTGGCCAAAGGGATACTCCAAACCATGTGATGTCATGTCCAGTATATAAACTGGGGGGAGTTTGCCAGGGTGGGGGGGTGGATTGCTGCTCGGGAACTAACTGAGCATCAGTCAGCAAGTGGTGAGCAGTTCCATCGTGCATCACTTGTTTTGTATATTCCAATTCTATTATTATGGTGGGGGGGTGGATTGCTGCTCGGGAACTAACTGAGCATCAGTCAGCAAGTGGTGAGCAGTTCCATCGTGCATCACTTGTTTTGTATATTCCAATTCTATTATTATAATTGTTGTCATATTGTCATTGTTTTTGTTTATATTATTATGATTATTATTATTATTTTCTTCCTTTCTGTCCTATTAAACTGCCTTTATCTCAATCCATGAGTTTTGTTTTTTTTTGATTCTCTCCCTAATCCCACAGGGGCAGGGGTGGGGAGTGAGCAAACAGCTGCCTGGTGCTTAGTTGCTGGCCGGGGTTAAACCATGACATAGCTCCTGTGTTAAACATCACCTAGTACTTTTTGTTTTTAAAATAACCAAAGTTCACTTGCAAAGCAGAGGCAGATTCTCCATCACTTTTATAATGGCACTGGTATGACAGATACTGCTGTCACCACTTCCGTTGTCAACACAGCTCCCAAGTGGAAAAGCAGGATTTTGATCTCAAGTAGCATTTGTTTTCCTCAGACAACCACATTCTTTATCAGAAATGCTTTCTCTTCATCATGCCTTGTCAATAAATTTACATTAGACTTACCTCACAGCAGCTTATGCACAAATGATGATCCAATCTAACAAAATCCCCAGTCATATTTGTTTAGTATATTGTATCAGTGGAAAGTTTTAACTCGATCTGTTAGCTGAAGGTCTTTTGGACTGCTGAGTCACACATGATTAATTCTAACAATATTTTAATTTCCTTCATGATTAGGTAACTAATGATTTCAAATGAGGTTGGGTGTTCTATACTGAATCAGAATTAGTATTTTTTTTCTTTGATGAACTAATTATAATTGATTTATGAAGTGGCACTCTCTAGGGGCCTGACTTTGCAGTGCTTACTGATGAGGCTAAATTCCCATTGAAACCAATGAGCAATTTTCCTCAATAAGCATTGAAGGATCTGCCCTTAAGACTTAGAAGGTGTAACTAGTGCTAGCTTTTGAGCCACTCTTAGGACTACAACCACAAACACCCCAGAGCTATAATCCTAAAAATACATTTTGCTAAGAACTACAGAAGAATTTCTCAGTAATGTGTACATGGAGTTATCCCAAGAGTTTTATGTGAATACAGTATTTTACTAGCAAAATAAACACAGAAAATTTGAGTTGGAAGTATGCGGGCAGTATACTCCTAAAGTCTTCTCCACCAAAACAACTGTGGATACCCTATGCAGATGCAATTCAGTTATCTCCACAATACCTGTTCCTCTTAATCTTTTACTTGTGATTTCTCAATGAGCTCTCACAATCAAGATGAAGAAGCTGACTGCCTTTGATGGTCTAGGAAGGGACTCAAAGTCACACCAATGCACTGTTTTGGTGTTTTCTTAATTGATTGCTTCCCATTATTAAATTAAGCTATTTATTTTTTCTTGAGCAAATGGATAAATGCTATTTTTTCCAATAACAGAATTAAAAAAAGGTGTTGTTTTTTCAAGATCCTCTTCTTTATAGACTTATTTATCAAGAAGGAAGTCTCCCAAAAACAAACGTATTTTAGAACCATTTTGCTGAGATAATTCCATATTGCTTTTTAAAGTAATTTGGCAAGCATTTCTGACGAAAAAGCTCCTCAACAAAAGTGGCTGCACTTTTAAGACTCCGATTTGAGAACAACTTTAAAAGGCAGTTTATCAGATTAGTACATCTTCATTTTTGAACCAGCTGTTGTATTGAATCTGAACATGAGTTATAGCACCTGTCATCTTCTGATGTCATTAGGTTGCTATGTAAGGATTTGAATGGACTTTTCTCCATTGGCATCAGCGTGTGTTGAATCAGCCATGCAGCCTGTGAGAGCTGAGGTTCAGTAGACTAAGAATGACCCCTGATGACTGAACACAACTTTGGTTTGAGTTTCAAACCTTTAAGAGATTTCAGCTTTTGTAGGATTTTGCAGGGAAACAAACAGGGTTTGCACTGACATTTCATAAAGGTATCTCAAGGAGTTTTAGGCAAAGATGGAATATCTGCTAATTCTCTGCAAAAAGCAATTACTTCAACAGTGACCTTGAAAACAAAAATATGAAACAGAAGTATCTCCCTATAGAGCTGAAGTGGGAAAGCACCTGAGGATACAAAAGACTAATTTCCTGAACTGTCAATATTTTGTGTAAAATTAAGCATGTTCTAGAAGCTTCTATGAAGAATTAACATATTCCTTCCTGGTGTTTATTATGTAGCCAAGTATTTCTCCATTGTTTTCAGAAAAATTTAGTTATTACTGTTCATTTCTACAGAAACACTCATATATCACATATTAGTACATGGCTGTGCAACCACTGCTAAGGTTATCATTTTATGATGACGTTACAGTGTCAAACCCACTAGCATATTTAAAAGATATATTCTTATATTCTGTGATAAAAATAATCTGGTATCACATGAAAAATATAATCTGGAAAACCCTCTGGAATATATCAGAAAACTGTAAAGATGAGTCCACAAAGGAGAGTTTTGTTATGTTACTGTTCTTTTTGGAGCAGCACAACTTCAGCCCACTCTCTGAAGGTATGTAACAATCCTTTATTGTATACCTCCGGATGGTGCTGATTGATTGCCACCTTGCAGCAAGTGATGCATACACAGAAAAATATTTTGTCTCTTTACTCGTGAAAGAAAGGGATTTATTTTTATGCTCTTTTCCCTAACAGATCAGAGAATATCCCCAAATAAAACAGATTATCAAGGAGCAAAGGCTGGCTAAAGTAACTACTTCAAGCCAGATTTTACTAGTTTTCCATGTTAAATTAGTAACATCATCTTCTATCTGAAGCCAGTGGTACTTGCAGAAAGAGGCACTGCTCAGTAAGTACTCAGGGCTTTAGCTAAACCACAAGTAAGTTCTGTAAGCTTGACCTGGCATGCCTACATTAACCATAGCTCCCCAGCCTCCAACCACGTCACCAGAGTACAGGCAGAGCAAACCCCAGCACTGAGGACACCAGAGTTCACCTTTCCCATGTACACTGAGATCTCCAAACACTTATTCAGATTGAATTAGGAACTCCAGTTCCAGCTTGCGATCTCACTGCAGCTGAAGATTCACTCAGGGGAATGTTATTTACCACCCAACTCCAGGACTTTGCCGTCTTGCTTTCTCCATGCTAATGTAAAAGTCATGCAATCCACTGTAACTGGTAAATGCCACTTGCCCAGAGCTGCTTGTCTTGGAAGTGTGACAATACTGTCCCGCCTGTGACACAGGACTGAGCTGAGACCTCAGAAACCAGATGCAAAATGTACTACAGGGCACTCTAATGATTCACACTCTGTAAACTAGACCACAAATTCAGCAGATGGTGACACATCTTCCCATTAAAAAAAACCCTTGTCCTAAGTATCTATGGCACACTGATGAATCCCAGACAAGCCCCTACTAATGGGAATAGTTGTTTTCTTGGCCAACACATGAGGCATTGAACCAGGGATGGTCAAGGCCAAGAATATAAACACAAGATTAAAAATTAATCCCGAGTAGTAAATGGTGTAAAAATTACCACCTGGCACAGGGTGAGCTCTGCAAACACCCTTGCCGGAAAGGCATTTAAGAAACTCTGAAGATGGTCCTACTTAGATGCCATATAGATTGAGGAAGCTTGTTCCACACCTAGTTTCTCCCTAAAAAACATTATTGTGCTTTCTGTCACAAGATGAAAGCAGGCCTCCATTATCTGGATGTCTCCTTTACTTGGGTTTCATGTGATTTAGATATTATTCTGAGTAGTGACATTCAACATCTACAGTGTGAGTTGTGTTTTAATATTCCAAACATTCAGGGAATAGGTATCAGGCTCTCTAATCCAAATGTTAATTTGGTTTTCTAAAGAGCATTGGGATGAATTCTGATCAGCACTTCTGCATTAGCTTCTGAGCTGAGTTTTAATACCATATGTGAAGATGAAAGAGCTGATCAAATGTAGAAACTACCAGCTGATTTAGAAGGTCAGTATTATAATGGGTAAGCTGTCTAAGATCAGATTTCCATTTTCAACCTTGCACTGGCCTGCAAAATCAGATCTCAGTCCAAGCATGAATAAAGCATATTCTCCCAGAAGACTCTGGTCTGTTTGTTGAGTGAAGCTTGCTGAACAGTAGGATTTCTGATTTGTGAAAAAGTTTTGCAGGGAAGCAGGGAGGGTTATTTGGTTTTACTCTGAATCAGACCAAAAATATTTTTTTTCAATTTCCCACGAACTGGAAACTGAGAGAATATTTCATTCTGACAATCCCAGCACGTGAAACTTCCTCCAGGAAATAACCTCACTGCACCCAGCAGCTGCTCAGTGAAATCGACATTCTTGGTACTTTCACGCTTGCTAATCACCCACCTCGGTTCCCCCAGCAGCTGCAGGGGCTCCCCAGCCCCGTGCCCCACACAGCCGGCCAGGCTCGCCAGCCCACAGCCCTGCCTCCCCACCCCTGCCCCGGCAGCTACACCCCAGTTCCCCATCACATAGCAGCTGGCCCCAAATCCCCCATGCCCACAGGTGTGCCCAGGGCTTTCAGGCTCCAGGCTATGGAGACTGGGCCTGTCAAGCCTTTCAGCTCTTGGCTCTACAGGAGAAAGATGGGGAGCCCTGGGGCATGTGGCTTTCTTATGGCGTCAGCTCTTGGGAGCTCTGGTCCACCACTGCTGGGTCAGGCAATCCAGTGTGTCTGACCAGAAGTTTATTTAACATAAATATTTGCAGAGAAACATTTTTGATTTGGTGAAAAAGCATTAGTTCCCAGGTCTCTGGCATGCACAGGTCATTCCTACTGAGAGTGTAAAATAGGAGAAACCATAGTAGCAGGCACAATCTCTCTAACTTTTACCCTCTGTCTCATCATGGTCTCATTTTCCCTGAAGGCAGACATCTATATGGACATGGAGAAGAGAAACGAATCCTCCTCATTACTGTTGCCTTAGCAGCAAAATAGACTTCCACTAAAGGCAATGGATGTTCTGTGCAGGATTCCAGGGTACAATTTATTCCAGCATGAAAAAATTTGCCTTTCATAAGTTAATGACAAAAATCCTATCAGTGCAGTCCTTGACTTAGCATCATAGACTGCTGTATTTCATGGGGTGTTTAAGACTGAGTTCAGGTTAATATTAGCAGATGCACTTAAAAAAGATGAATTTACACATACATGTTGTAAAACATACAATTGTTCTTTTCTAAAGTACAGCCTATAGAAATAGAAAATTATTAATGAAACTTCTGAATGAGCACAATGCAAAATATAGCACATTCAAGACACCGAGATTACATTTATACTGCTAATCTGAACATGTCTAAAACAGTTCCCTGGCACTGAGGCATGCGATTACCAGCACACATACTATTAAACTGTCTTCTTTTTGAAAACTGGGTATCCACATCCCAGCTGCCTATTGTGCATGTCCCTGGCCCATGCCAGTTCCTGAACTGTGCCCAGAGATCCTTGGGAGAGCTCTAAGTTGGCTGAAGACAAGAATGTGCCAGAAGCTGTTCCAGCAGTTTCGAAGTATGACAGTATTGCAGTGATTGGGAACGTAGTCTGAGATGTATCCACACTTAAAAAGCCTTAAAAGCTCTGAGTTACTTAATTGTCAGAACTGTATAAATACAAATCAAGTATGCAATCTTTTTATCATATCAGAAAGCCGCTGGAGTGTGGTCTTTATAATCTGGGTGATTTACTAATGAGGATGAACCAAATGAGAGCCTTGTTTAAGTATGGCATGTTGACTAGAAGCCTTAATTTCAGTCTTCCAAGATTTTTCTGCCCTCTAAGGGAAACCACCCACAAAATACTAGATGCACATCAGAATGACAGTGGGTCATGAATTTGTCTTCAAGCTTTTTCCAAGGGAAAATCATTATTTCACCGAAGTGTTCTAATTTTCCATTGGGAAATATTATTCCATTAGGAAAATCTAAATACTTTTTTTTGTGGGGACACATGGGGGAGAAGAAGTATCATACTGTTTCTGCTGTTAAACTAAGACAACATATTTTTGTCTGATTCCTTTGACAATTTTCTGTAGCTGCCTAAGTGGCTGTAGTCTCATGTGAGCTGAGTTCACATTCCCCCAGTCCATATTTTCTTCAATGATCTAATGCAATTCTACAAATCATTGAAAAAATTTATTTGGTAATATCAAAATTCTTTGCATCTGCCTACTGTTGAAATTTCTTTTTGGGATCCTTTTGAACTTTTTGTTCCCTATAAACTTCTGGTTATATTCTAATTTACTAAAATTTTCCACTGTAGAAACTGATTGTTGAACAACTTTCTGAACCCATTTTTCTTATCTCTCTGATGAAACCAAAAAAGGAAATTAAGACTTCTCAGAATTGTTGATTCTATTATGACACTGTACCTTGTTTAAAATTATGATTTCTATTACACCTATGACACTTCAGAAAAGTCAATGACACGGTCCATGTTTTCAGCACAAGTGATTTTTCTCTTTTGATAACATCAGTACCAGCATTAAATTATATCACCTATAATTAGTACAGAAGATTCTGAAAAATTTTTCCCTATAACGCACAGATCATTGAGAGGACCGACAAAAAGGCATCAGAATGGACAAAGGTGATCAAACTACTCACAGAACTTCTAATAGTCTACTAAGTACATAGTCACAAGTCTCCTTTCACCACAAGAAATAACTGATAGGCTTGATGTAATGAAATCGTTTGTGTAAAGTGATAAGCAAGTCAAGAAGATAATCTAAACCACATTACTCTTAATCCCAATCAGATATGTTGGCATCCAGTATACTCACTTATGTCTACGTAAGCACACAGAGGTCATATGGAAGACAAATTAACCAACTCTGCCCATTTAGCTAGTCATTAATGACAACGTATAGGCTTTTATTGGACCCTATGACATATACAATTCATCAAAGTCTTTTTTTTTTCCATGCAGTTTTACAAAGACACAAGCATGAGCATACACAGAAGCCTTTTTGTCTGTGCTGTCCAATGATCCATATATAAAAAGATGGAAGGAAAAATCTTTCATGATGGTAAATTCAGCAAGCTGTATTTTTTATAATTAAGATGTGTTCATTTCACTGATGCCACTAGGTACAATGCAAATCTTTTGCGATGCCTACAGACTCTTCTGGTGTTCTTGTCAGAGCAACATATACAATTACATAATAAAAACCATTAAAATGATGAGGGTCACAAACATTACACTGGTAACACTCCTTAGAGAAATTTGAGCCACAGGGCCTCTTTTTACTCTAATACTATCACACTCAGTATGAAATGTCAAAAGATTTTGTAACCCATTCCCTAGAGAATCTTCTTAAAATCAGGCTGTGTTAGATATTCTGCATCTATTAATTTTGCCCTCCTGTTTTTTATATTCTCCTTATACATTTTTCTTTTTTATCTGTGCCTCCCTACAATGGGATTTTAGGAAACTATTGCCACATTTTGTTAATGCCATTTCAAAAAATTAGTTTGTAATAAATCACCCAGTCCGCTCTGAATGTAAATGTTACTCACCCAGTCCAACCTGAAGGTAAATGCTACTACAGAGAAATCTCTATCATAATCAAAATAAATTTAACCTGCAGAATTTGGTGAGAGGGAAAAATGGTTCTTATTATCAAACTGAAAAGGAAGAATTCAGTCAAACTAGCAGCAAGTATGAGTACAATCCTAAATATAATGATTGCTTCTTCAGACAATTGTATACAGAACTGCTTAGCCTGCTTTGCTCCTCTGTAAGTCACCAATATTGGGCAAAAAACCCATAGTAATTTTTTCTATATAGCCATTACACTAACAGCCAATATTATATCCCAACATTAAACATGCTTACATAGTCCAGATCTGAAATCCTAAACTACTTATCCCTTAATTATTCTATCACATAATATTCATCCATTAGGAAGTTAATAAATAGTTTTAAGAGTGAGTTTTGATACACAATCAGAAGGAACTACGGATAATATGAAACATTTTCTTTCTAATTTTACTGATTCTAGCTAGGATATGGTCAAGCTCCCATTTCCCAGCTTGCATTAATAACAAAATCATATTTTTCAAGGCTGATGATGTCACATTTAAATAGTAGAGAAACATGATTATTGAAGTAACTTTGTAGTAACATTTCCAGAACAGAGCTCACTCAAAGTTCAGATGTGACAACAGTCACATTATTCTCTAAAATTTTTTTTTTTTGTGTGGTAAGAATTATCATCTAAGCTATGTCTTTGCAAGTGTGAGGGCACAGGTTGCAAAGAGATTAGAAAAAACACTGAAACTTTCTAAGTATATTTTTGTTATTTTGATTAAAACTGATCCTAAGACATCAGTGTGAATTTGTTCCTTAATTAGATTGAAGAAAATAACAAACATTGTGGGTTTGTCACGATTTATACCACAAGAGTATAATGCAGTACAGATGTAATAGAATGCTTTATAATGGAGCTAACAAATAAGAGAATAAAGGGAAAAAGAGACTAGGAGAGGGAGACTGGAGCCAAGAAAATATAAGGTACACAGGGAGATTGGGGGTCTGCGGAATGAAGAGGAACTATTCATATAGGCATATACATGAAAGTAACACATAGCTAGGCATGACAGACTAGAAAGAGGTACTGTGTTACACAGAGACACTCAAATTAGGGACCATTTGGTCATATGGAAGGCAACCTGTTCACACATCCCTTCATTTGTGAATAATAAAGTATTTCCTAAATCAAAAGAAAGCCAGTTGTGTTAGAGCTGCACCAGAGTCCCTAGTTAGGAGGATGTGGTGCAAGATCTGAACTGGTTTGCTCTCTTGGCTAGCAAAGGATCACTAGGGTTCAAGACTTTACTGCCACACCAATTTGAGGACACCTTTATAACAAGAGACAGAGCAGTCTTCTCTGGCAGATAAGAAAAATTAGCCCCTTGTATGTATGCAGGGTGCTCCAAACTTATAATGACAGAAGATCTCAGAAAGGCTGCCTTCAAGAGGCTAACTATAATTTCTACAAGTTTTATGAACATGAAACTCAAAAAATACTTTTGTACAGCTGCATATCATTTGAACACAACTGCAAAGTGATCTAGTAATGCCCATGTTGTTTCTAATTTAAGTTTTGATGCGAACAGCTTGTTATTAATTAAGACTCAATTACAACACAACACCCAAAACAGATGCCAGACATAGACCAGAACTTCCCTTCTGATCAGGAACCAGACTGGCCCTTACTGCTGCAGTGACTGAATGATCAAGAACTACATGCAGTAATACAGTGGTAAAGGAGTAGATGTCTTGACATAACTCAAAACTGCAGCAGAGCAGGGGAACCACTTCCCTTCCGCCAGTACAGCCACAACAGCAACTGCTTGGAGGTTGAACAAGGTCTTTCTTTCAGCACATAAATTAAAGAGGCACTTCTGATTTCAGGGTATTAAGCCCCAATAATTTTTTTTCCTGGAACAAATTTTAACAGTAAGAGAATTTGCACAGATCTTCCCTTTCCATGTGTGCTCTGAAATATGAACTTCCCTCCCCTTCAGGACTTCACAGACCTAATTTTCCTTCATTTCTGAAATCTGAGATCCACATTCCTACCCTGGGTGCAGTATCAAAAACCAGTTCTGTTCCTCCTCAGAATCCTGTTTTACCCCACATGAGTTGCTCACATGGAAAAAACTAATACCAGGAAACTTATGTATTTTTAGCTGACTTTAATGCGACTTAGCAGCTGGAAAAAAGGACAGCTTGTTCCATGAGAACGCCACCTGGTACTCCATCATGGACACCAGTTAGCAAAGTATTGGTACAACTTTAAATAACTTTCTCCAGCCAGACATGCTTTCCAGGAACCTTTGCCATCTCTAGAGCTCCAGTCAGGCTCCACAGGCCATGTAATTTCAGTTGTAGCAGCTCCCTTGTACACAGCTGTCAGCAAGAAGGAGCTCCCACATCAGAGGGGGAGCCACCCCCAGCCAACAGAAGCAGTCAGAGGTACTGCAGGATATCCATTGGTGGTGATGCAGGGAGATGCAGGAAATAAGAACATGTAACAGGAGTTGGGCACTTAATTATTTTCTAAAGAGAATAAAAAGAATCTGTTCACAATTGTTCTCCGAAAAAAGCATGGCTAATATTTTCAGTGTGCAGTTGTCTTAAAGATAGCTTTTTAGGTCTCCAAACTCCAAGCTCTTTTCCACTTAACCTGAGGAACAATGAAGATTCTTTGAAGAATTTTTCTTGCTGGTGCCGTGGGGTTTATAGCAGCATTCATCAGCCTATGGTAAAGAAAGGACCACCCTACTCTTTTGAAAAAATACCTGTAGGTCATCTTGAAAAAAATACTTTTCACTTGTCCTGTGAAAAACAGCTGAAACTTTGCATGTTCATGCATTTTCCCCAGTTTACATGTGTGGGACTCTGGTATAGGGTCAGGACTTTTTTTTTAAAAAACTGCCGTTGTTTCACACATCACCTCTATAGTCTCAAAGACAACAAGTGCCCTGAGTTTGGGAAACAGTGAGCTATAGGCCTGAATTGATTTAGCAAACACAAAACCAGTTATGAGCCCACGTGATGATTCTGCAATGTCCTATAGCAATATACAACATGTAAACTACTGCTAACCAGTCAAGCTAGCTACACTGTTCAAAAGATGTCTTTGTAGATGACTCCTGACACCAAGTTGAGAAGTACAAAAAGCGAAAGCATCATAAAACAATTGGGTAGGAAGGATTGTTTCTGTTTCTTTGGTGTTTCTATTCTTTTATTTATTTCAAACATTTAGAAAAATTCTCACATTGGTCATAGTTTGAAAGTGGCAAGTTCTTCAGTTCCAAACTCTAAAAATGTTGACATTTACTTGTTTTTTTGCCGTTCAGTAAACTTACCAGTGTAAGTTTAAAACTACTTGCTGACTGCCAGAAATTAGCACAACAGAAGAGTCATTCTGGCTGATTACTATTTTGAAATTATTCATTTTCCTTTTAATACATCAAGCCCGCCACTAACTTCAGTGTGATTTGTCTTTCCATGATATAAGCAGACTCAGTTCCCCAGTTGGTTGGGGTACCTTCAGCACCATGAGAGTGCAATGCACTCTATACAGCTGAGCTGCAGCCATTTACTCCTAAGGGCAGGGAGTGTTGCATTTTGCAGACCTCTGAGCAGTACATCAGATTAAAATAAAACATGCTGCCTCCTTATACTTGTTTATTTTTATACTAGCAATATAGTAAAGTTCATTGGTGAACTTTGTGTGATTTAGCTCCCATCCAACTAAACTGAAACTAGAGATTCGGGAAAGATTGGCATTATGAACCATTTCTGCCCTCTGGCAGACAAGCAAGAGCTAATTGTGGTGACAATAAGACCCAGAGAAGTTTCAGGAAACAACCTAAATCTATGTAAAGCCGAATATACAAAGCTAACCATATAACCCAATTTTAGCAGAATATGCAGTCATAATTCAAGCTCCTATTATTGCACAGTAAAGCTAAAGAGCATATTAACTTCTCTCTAGTGATCCTAATTTTATTTTCAACTGCTTCTCCCCATTTGAAATTTGCAATTCAATGCAATCAATTTCACTTTGGTTAAACACTTTAATGTGCTCTAATAAAAACAGGCAATTGATATTCTAATTCTGTTGTATTGAAACTAGCATTGTATTATGAACATGCACTGACAAAATATAGCAAGCACTATGGCAGTTATGTAGAAGAAGTTTCTTCCTCAGTTGTTTGTATGAGATATAATAGCAGCCTGTATGGCACTTTTAATTTCAAAATTACACCTTTAAATAACATATCATCTTAATTTCAATCTACTGTTTCTGAGATGCATCAGGGTAGTCTTTTAACACTTCACAGCAGTACCACATCGAAATTTAAGGACCACTCTTGAAAATATTTTTTGTGCATGCTTCAACTGGGAGCACTCAAATACATGAAATATTTCACCGGGCCAGGATCTAGGACAGCAGAGAATGACTGCAATTCACATTTTATTGACACTGCATGGAGAAAGAATATATAGACATATGATGTAATTACAAGAGATGGATTCTATAATTTTTCATAAAATCTTTTCTGAGAAAGTCTTAAAAACTTCCTGCCTTCTGTTGACTGGATCAGAGGATGCCAGGGGAGGAATGAAACATTTTGCAAGTTTTTGCTGTGCCGCTACCTTGCTGAGGATTATTTTTAGATGCATAGTTACCAGCAATAATCTCACAAAGAAACAAACAAACAAACAGAAAAACTTAAGTAGTGTCCTTAATTACTATTGGCTAATTATCAGAATCTCATTTTGGACTGCTTTCTCTGTTTAGTCTTCAAACATCCCTGCAGTACTGGTTCAGTACTGATTCTGGATAAAGACCACCATCTAAGGAACTACCAAGTATACTCTTGTATTCTTTGCTGACTTTCCAGAATGATTTCAACAATCCCAAAGCCAATAAACCCTTGAAATCTAATGAAATTACCATCTGACACATTAGGTGTCAAATCAGCTCAGCACTTTACCTTCTCAGGCTTGACCTGAGACATAACTTTCATTAATGGCAGAGGCAATTCTGCTTGTAAAAAGGTGAAAGGCTGAAGAAACATGGAGTGTTACAGTGCCCAAAGGAAAACTAGAAGAGTATATACGTATCAGTTAATGCATTTGGCTGAGTCCCTTCATCTGTGTGTTTCAATCCTTCTCTTCTGAGCAACCAGAGCTTGACTCCCACTCTAATTTTCCAAACAAATTTTCTGATGCACACCTTTGCCCTCAGAAACAATGAAAGCTCATGCAAACTTCAAATAGGAATAGATTTGGAGTTGTTTTTCTTGGTTTGTTTTTTTCAGGCAGATCATCATATTCAAGGCAAAGGTATTTTGCATTACTTTATGAAAAGTGAGCAGGATCACCTTCAGAAGGATTAACGGATTTGCATTGATGAATATTGCAACACACAAGATACGTAATTATTGGTCTTGCAGTTGATACTTCTCTCCCTTACATGTGCTACCTACTAGCACTGATTTAATCAATTTTTCTTCTGAATTAAGGTCAGATCAATTATCTCAGAGAAAGCCAAGCTTATTTGTGACTCAGTTACCTCCTATGTGGATTTTATGCTATTATTTTTTAAATCTTTCTTGATAAATGAGAAGCTATTAAATTTGGACAAGTATTTTTACAAATCAGTTGGTAGACAGGCAACAATAACAATATTGAAGTATTTCCATAGAAATAAGCTCATTACCTCTGTCTGTTTGTGGTGAAATAGTTTTAAGTGGGTTTTGCATATGTGTTGCCAACCTGGTAGGCAGAGCTGGTTGCAGAAAATGTAATTAATAGATAAACACGGCACAAAGTATGGGACGTTGCGTTCTGAACTGCTCAGTTCTTTTGTTAACTTAGACCTTGTGTAATTCCTGATCGATAAATCAATAATGAAATCAATCATTTCTTCTCAGAATTATCCACTCTGGGTATGGCAGAGAGTTATGAGGGACTTCCCTGACCTGCTATAACTGTTGGTCTTAGTGGTGATTTCAGCTGAAGGACAATTAGATACTGAGGGCATGCCCAAATATCAAGTCAGGTATGTAAGCAGGAGCCACATAAAGCACGCCTATAACAAAGATAATGACATACCTAATTTTGGTCTAGGTAGTAGTAATTATTAAATAACCAGACTGCTTCACATTATGAAAACAAACATACACTAGCTCAAGTAAATATTTACCTCTTCAAACCATGCATTGCTTTGCAACTGCACCATCAATAGCTCTCCTTTGTGAGTCAAGACCACACCATTTTCTGTAACAAGACAAAGCAAGTGAAAGGTGCTTCATGTTACTAGGTTCAAAAGCAAAATATAGGATCAAATATTGATTATAAAGCAGATGCTACTATGCTCATCAAGTTTGCTTTCTTTCATGAGGTTTGTATTTTAAGGGATATAAAGCAGGAGTCAAATCAGAGGGACATTTACAAACAAGCAATAGAAATAAAACCTGTAAGCTACTGTGTAACCAGACATCAAACCAATAATCCAACCACAAACCTATCTAGAGGATCACCAAATACAGATGTGTTTCTAAAGAAATACTACTGTCAAGCAGAAAGGATAAAAGGAAAAACCATTAAGTAAGAAAAAAAATACTGGATTGCAGCCATAAAAGTCACTACTGCCTACATAGTTCTCTTTTTCTGTAAGTTTATCCAGTGCAGCTATTTATTGCAACTCCTTTCAAGACTTACTCTCCATAATTTAGCTGTCTAGAGAGACTTTTTGCTGGGACACGTCTTGAAGACCCATACCTATTGACTCTGTCCTCCCTTAATTTCATTGACTTATAACTCTTTTCTGGATCCTTTAAAAAATTACTTTTATTGCTTCAAACTTTCCATGTACTTGCTCCAGTCTACCTTCTGGATCTCTTCTGTATTTTCTCCTTTAATATTACGATTTCTTTTTGTTATGGGTTTGTGTGGCGCGGTTTTCTTTGGTAGTGAGGGAGGGGGCTACAGAGGTGGCTCCTGTAAGATGCTGCTAGAAGCTTCCCGGCTCCAAGTCGGACCCACCTCTGGCCCAGGCCGACCCCATCAGTGACGGTGGGAGCACTTCTGGGAGAACATATTTAAGAAGGGGAACCGGCGGTGTGGGGGGGGAACGTGAGAGGAACACCTCTGCAGATACCGAGGTCAGTGAAGAAGGAGGGGGAGGAGAGGCAGCTGAGGAGGCTGATGGCCCTGCAGCCCATGGTGAGACGGTAGGCTGTCCCCCTGCAGCCCATGGAGGTCCATGGTGGAGCGGAGGCTCCCGAAGATGGCTGTAACTCCATGGTAAAAACCGCGCTGGAGCAGTGTGTGACTGGAGAGCAGCCCGCGGAAAGGACCCGCGCCAGGGAAGTTTGTGAGGAACTGCAGCCCGCGGAAAGGACCCACGTTGGAGAAGTTCTTGAAGGACTGTCTCCCGTGGGAGGGACCCCACGGTGGAGCAGGGACGAGTGAGGAATCTTCCCCCTGAGGAAAGGAGCGGCAGAGACAAGGTGTGGCGAGCTGACGCAAAACCCCCATCCCCAGTTCCCCTGCGCCGCCGGGGGGAGGAGGGAGAGAGAAACAGGAATGGAGCTGAGCCGGGAAGGCGGGGGGGGTGGGGGGGGAAGGTGTTCTGAGGTTGGGTTTTCCTTCCTAATATCCTTGGGTTTTATTCGATTTGTAGTAAATTAAATTGACTTTGTTTTTTCCCCAAGTTGAGGCTGTCTTTTGTCCGTGACCATAAGTGGGGAGTGATTCCTCCCAGTCCTTGTCTCGACCCACGAGCCTGCCTTTGGATTTTCTCCTCATCCCACCGTGGCCAGGGGAGGGGGTGGGGGGTGAGTAAACAGCTTTGTGGTGCTTTGTTACCGGCTGAGCTGAAACCGAAACCACGACACTTTTGAACTTAAGTTTGCTAGTATATAGTATCTAGATCTCTGCCATGTCTTCTTTATTTATACTGACCGATGCTGTGCCAAAAGCCTACTTGGTTCATCCTACTGTCTCTTTTCCTCCTCTCTTGTCTCCTGGCTTTACTTACACTTCTGTTTTCAAGGTTGATCTATAAAAACCTTTTCCTTCCTGATTACAGTTCCTAATTTCACACAGTGCCTGCTATAATTTCTTAATTAACTCCGTAACTATATAATTAAACTTTGTCACATTTTCTGAAACATCTGGCAGGAAAGAAGCACTCCAAATAAACCTGTAGTATTACTGAATAGGTTGCTATTAACTACAGCCTATCATCCTAACTAGCTCCGTTTCCATCAACATTGACTAAATCTTTCTCTTGGCTTAGCTGGTAAATCTTCTGGGACAGGAATAGTGTTTTGGTTTGGTGTCTGAAGAGCCCTGAAGAGTAGTCTCCAATTACTCTGAGACTGACGATAGTATAATTTAAAGAGTCTGTAATACATAGGGATAAAGGTTTCCTAAAGAAATTGACATAATTAATAATGCACTAAGGTGCTTCAAAAACTGTTCCTTTCTTCAAACTGGACCTCAGTTTGCCTAAATATGTGGGGTGTCAGTCCTACAGAGCATTTATTAGCACAGCAATAAAAGGTACCTTTTATCGGAAAGAAAAGAAACTTCCCTACATGGCCCTCCTCAGGTACGTGCTTGGCAGTGTTTGGTTCTGCACACCTCTCAGCTAAATCTAAGAGCAAGCTCCAACACACAAAAGATTTGAGGAATCCCTGGGGGTTCCTGTGTCAGCACAGCTCCCCGTGCTTGCATATTAACCTGTGACAGATGGACTGAACAGGCTGCCGATTTGTTAAGCAACTGCCATAGAGCTTAAGTTATGATTACAGGCAGTCCTTGCTACCAGGCATGTACTGCTTTAACATCAACAATGAAGATGAGTCACAAAAGCAACTTCAGAGCATCAGTGAGCAAGTGCTGAGACAAATACGTCTGTCTGCTGTGATGGTGTACACTGACACACCTAAGAGAGCACTGCCCCAGGGTATTCTTTGCATTATTATCTCTCTCCCCCCAGTGTCTATCTCAAATATTGAAACTCCACCCCTACGGTAAGCTTGAAGGGAGAAGGAAATTTTGCCTTTTCACTTTCCTCCAGCATCCTGCTTATTTTAGAAGACTTTATCAATCTATCCAAGTCTTAAACTTTGTTTATTGGGGTCTTTCCTCTGACCCTAGTAATACAGCTCCTCTGAGCTTTTTCCAAACAGCAGCAGCAGTTTTATAAATTGGTGTGATTCATACACTGCCACTCACACTCTGAAGGGTGCGTATGAAGCTACCACATGACTTTCAGTCTGGTACAACCTGGAAAAGT
>VYZV01020902.1:184323-205090 GCA_013401275.1 Pandion haliaetus
GGCCCTGCCCGCCGTGAGGGTGCGTCGCCTCAGGGCGCCCCGCTCCCCTCAGAGCTGGCTCCTCGCAGGAGCGCGGGCCCTGCGCGCCTGGGGGCCCGGCCGGAGCCCCCCCTCTCGGAGAAGTTCCTCTGACCCGAGCCAGCGTCTCGGTCCCATTGCGGGCACCTTTTGGAAGAGGAAAGTCGGGGGAATGGAGGGCGCGAAACGCCGGCGCTCGGGCACCTGGGCGCTCGGGGCTCTGCCCCGGCTGTGGTGGCGGCAGCGGAGCCCGGGCTGCCGGGGGACCCTGCCGGCCCCGGGGATGCAGCCCCGCGTCCGCCCGTCTGCCCCGTCTCTACTGCTCTTCCAGCCAGGGTGAACCATTTACCTGGTCCGCCGAGCCGGGGAGGACGAACAAGGGGTGGCCGCAGCATTCACCGGACGGCAAAGTCATCTAAATTCCCGCCTCTGCTCCAGAAGTTACGTAAGCGTTTTAAACTGAAGGAGAGGCCGAGGAAGACCCTGTTCCGAGCTCCTCTTGTCTCCTCAGAAGAGCAGCCCCCTGCTACACGGGCATCCAGAGGCAACTGAGCCAACAACCCCCCAGCGCCCCCCCCGCCCCGCGTTGCGGGAGAGCGTCGAGTGATTGTGCATGAAGTATTGCAGGGAGGACTACTTCTCTGCTCTGACTGCTCCAGGCTGCCCAATATTTAAATACCCAGAGAGCCACAGTGAGGGTGGGAGAGTGAGCGAATGCACGGTGATTCACCTCTGCACTCCTGCCAAACGTGGCAGTGTGGACAGCAGGTAGTAGGGTGTCTTCCCAGCAGATGGAGTCAGGAGGCAAACAAACGTGCTCAAAAGGTACCAGCCGGCTAAAAATAGCTTTCGTCTTTCGGCGCGAAAGACGTTGCTGCGATCAAATAAAAGGGACTTTGATACTGGCTTTTAAATCGTCTGGCTTGCTTCTTGAATAGAAAGTTAGCTCGTATTGAAATGGTTCTCAAGTGTTTTTCTTCCACCTACCGCTTTTTCTTACAGAGTACAGTCAAATTTTACAGCTTGCCCTTCTCATAGAAGCCTGCGTGCAAACCCAGCCGACTGCCTCCCTGCCTGCTTCCACATAGCTCGGGCCATGCTGAGGAGGGAGGGAGAGGAGCAAGGGAGCTCAGTCCTGAGAAGGAGGCGCTGGGCTGGGCACACACCGATTTCCCCGAAAAAGGGACCTCTTGCCACTTTTTCCAGCAGCTGTTTAAAAGGGTGCTTCTAGAGAGTGCCATCAAAGAAATTCATCCTCTTTAGGATATATTGGGGGGCGGGGGGGAGCAGTAGGAAACTTATAATAAAAGATAAGACACTCATGGAATACTAATGTAAATCGTCAGCACTTTAAGATTTAAATTTTCACTATAGGTTTCACCCTTTACTCTTGTGGAGACAGCAAGGAGAATCATTGGGAGCTGCTTTATGAGCTCTAAGAACGCCACAATTCCTTCACTGTTCACAGCTTTCTCTGGCAGGAACAGTGAAGTTAGGGGAGGTTTTCATTAGCTGCACTAGGTCTGGAGCCACAGAGCAGCACCCCTACGGACCAGCTGCAGTCGTGTCCCTCTCATATTCCAGCTGCCCTTAGGTGGGCTCAGATGAGTCGTGGTTCTAAGTGCTTGAGATGTTTGTGGAAGATGAAGTGCTGAGAAGCAAAACCCTAAGCTGAAGCCTAGGGAGGGTAGGAGAATTCTCCTTCCTGTCTTTGCAGCAGTAAGTTGAAAGGGGAAAAACTGAGAGCTTTTTTCATATCTGATAGCCTGGAATATTTTCTTTTCCAGAGGTTTTAGAGGGGAGCTGAGTGAGTGGGTCACTGAATAAGTACAGATTGCTTTAAAAGATACAGAAAGCAGCTGAACTACGTGAAGGCAGGTGATGGGCTGTTTACCAGTGGTTTCTTCCATAGTAGGTTTAGGTTTTTTGTGTGTTGTCTGGCTAATACTGTTCATTCTATGATTGGAAAGCGTCACATTCTCAATGACTGTTTTTATACTTATTTCAAGACAGATTTTATGTTGCTCTGTTTTCTTACCGAGTAGTGTTCATCTGCTGAAGTATAAATCTGTCATGCCATAACCTGGAAATAGCTTTTCTAAGGTTTGAGTGTTTTTTTTATAAAGTCCCATTTTGTTAACCATTACCTTGCACACAGAAGCAACGCTTTCTGATTTTTTCTGCTACAAGCTATTCCATTGTGCCCCATGGGACTGCAAGCATGAGTAGTTACTATTTGGCATGTGTGTGAAATACTGATCAGACCCATAAATAACCACTGGAGAATTATTATTAACTGTACCTTGATGGTTTTATTTCTGTTTGTGCACAGGAGTCATTACAACACTGACTTCTGCACAAAAGAGGTGGCTGAGCTACTGTTTTATGTTGGGAGATTATAGTGTTCCTTCATACATGAAAGGTTAAGAAAGTCAAAACCTGCTTCCAATGTTTCAGTGATTTCATTCTGGAATGATGGAAAACATTTTTCCATATAGTATGGAAAGTTGTGTGTTTCTGATATTTACACCATCTTTTTTTCCTAAATCTATTTTGTCTACCTTTAATGGTAGTACAAGTAAGGATGCCACTTGTGAAACTGGCACTATCCTAATTTTGTTTGTCAGGTGGAGAACTTGAAGTAAAAATCCAAGTTCCCAGCTGGACCTATAAACTTCCCATGAATTGGGCAGAGGTATTTCCACAATTTTTTGCAGATGCGTGTGTTGTGAGCTGTTTGGAGGTGAACTATTTCCTGTCATAGTTTGTATCTCTTTCCTACATGGCATGGTGTACTCCATAGGGACTACCTGGAGCACAGTATCTTCAGGTAAGCATTTGTTCACATTTAGTTTGTTTGAAGCATAGGAAGAGTGAGCATTGAGCTGTCTCCAGAAGACCATGTAGGCATGCTGTACCCTTTGATAAGCAGATTATAAATAATACATTTAAGTAAGGGCTACATTCTTAATTTGGATGATAAAATGGAAGGAGTAAGAGACAACGTTTAAACAAAACTGGTAATAAATTTGTCCTAATTCGGTCCAGGATGAAATTAATGGGATTTTGCCATTAGCTTTAGCACGAGTTAGATCAGCCCCTTTAAGGCTTCCACGGGAATATTTAATTCTTTTGCATATGAATTTGTAATCATGTCTTTACACTCCTAGAATTCACTTGATTGAAAACTCTGAGGATAGTTGCAGCACAATCAGCAGCAATGCAGGCTTCCTAACCCTGCCTGCCTGTAAACATCAGCTCTGCGACAAGGAAATTCATGGAGTGGTTCTAGCTACTGTTCAGGCCATACGTCCCTAAGCAGATAACTTCTAATTTTCAGAAGGAGGTCACTCTGGAATTAGGGATTTGAAGAATCACAAGTAAATAGCTTTATAAAGCCACTGCCAGTTGAAGAAGTCCATTCCACACATGGAAGGCAACATCAGGAGAAGTATAGAAATGCTTAAGCGGCTGGAAGGCATATGAACAATTTAGACTGGGATTATTCGGGGAACAGAACAGTGCTGTGCCATGAGACACATGTAAATTAGAGAAGTTGTTACAGGAAGGTGTGTGAGTACATTTGATGAATGGGAGGCATAAAACTAGAAGAGCAGACCACAGATACTCAAAATGAGGCACGATGTGTGTTATTCAGGAATCTCGGGCTCTGATATACTGCATCACTTAGATCCTCAGTTCTACCAGGTCAGCATGGCATTAAAAAGAGCTACTGCATGACATAATACAAGATATCTTCAAAGATACATTTCCTCATATTTTCCTTGTCTCAGCAAATATAGGGACAATAACAATCATTGGTCTTGCCCGTGTTTGAAATTCAGTAATAGGTGAAGCAACTTCCCACAGGGCAAAATACTGCAAATTCTCATATGCCTTGCACCATCATGTTGACCCAAGTGTCCTCTTGAAATATAAGAACCACGGTGCTTGGGTAGGGGTTAATTCTGATTATGCTACAGTATGGATGTTATTTCTGCTGCCATTGTAGCCTCTGTGAATCCTCCTCCAACTTGAAGCTCTAATGTTCCCAAGTGAGAAGGGTGGAGAAAGAAGGATTCAGGAACAGCATTTTTGAAGATGTGATAGAAATAATACATGTTAGAGAGACCAAAAGAGAAAGTTAGAATAAAGTATGGGAGAAATGGAAAAGAATGCATGTGTGGACAATTCCTCTCATGATGTGGACACACAAAAGCGTTTACTTTTAGAAATATTCTGAGAGAAGAAATAGCATGATGGGGAAGCAACCTGGTGGAAGTGTCAGGAGGATACCATATCTGGGTCACAAACAACTTGATGATGGAAATTTTGTGTGTGTTTTATTTCTAATCCCAGAAACCATCGTCATTCAAAACAGCACTTTTCAAAATTCATGGATTGTGTTTAATTTTATGTTAGCTTTGTTTGTAGAAACCTGAAAATCAAGACTTACATGTTCATCTGACATCAAGCATCTCATTAGAATGATGTACAAATTGTCTTACTGTCACAATAGATTTATTTCAATCAGTTGCTTAATGTACAGTAATTTCAATTAGTTTCTTAATGTACAAAAAACATGGGTAATTACATTTGCCTCTTTGCTTAAATTTCTAGTTTTAATTTATGTTATTTAGTCTATCCAAGTATTTATTCTTCAGTTCACATCTCAGGACATTCTTAGAGGATCTCCAAAACCTTCTGGACTGAGAGAAAAAAGAAACATATTCCTCTAAAAGAGAAAGATTTTTTTTAAAGAAAAACCCCTTCAGTCAGTAATTAGGAAACACAAAAGCAAAAAAATAGGAAATGAAAAATACAGGAACATTAGTTGTAGTCATGTTTTCACACAACAAGGAAAAATTAATAGATTCCTGAATACAGACATTTCAGTTATTAGTATTTATACTGTATTCAGTTTTCTATAGAAGAGACTATTTTAATTTTGGAGTTAGTAATATATGCTTTCATTAGCAGAGCACTCAGTGATTATACATACTGGTAGCAGAAACACAGTGGGCTTTGCTTGCTCTGTACAGAGGAAGGAAAGGGAGAGCAAACAGGATAATGAAAATCTAGGCAATGGGAATGTTTCCAAAGAGTGACCACCTGATTCCCTCAGAACCAGCAGGTATTTTCCAGCTTTGCTCGGAAGCTGATCACCTGAGCCTTGCTAAGCCAATGTGTAGCTCTACATGATTCTAGAGAGAACCTCAGCCAAGCATCAAAAAAAAGAGCTTTTCAGGAGAACTAAATGCACCAACAGCTGCTAGAAATGTCTTCTCTGGTGTATGTACAGGATATAAATCATAAAATATTGTAGATTATGCAAATCTTCTCTGGAAACTACTCCAAGAGCCCTATGAAATTTCTAGAAACCACCAGCAGGTATATTTCATAAATCAAACACACTTGTAAGGTCCCATCAACATAACCTTTACATTAATTTATTCACTAATGTATTTTTAATATGAGAAATTTCACATTATTTGGAGTTACAGGCAATGCAGGAATCTATCTATTAATACTCAAGACTCATCTATGTACTTTTATACAGCTAAAATTTCATATCTTTTTAAGAATGGCCCAGGACCCCTCAAAATATGTTTTAAGTAAAACTAAAGCAGTGCCATAAGCTCATATTTGTTCTGTGAACAAAAGTGAATTTTACCTCAAATCTTTATTCTGCTAGACAGGATTTTTGTTATGTCTGTAATTCTGACCAGCACATTATTTTAAAAAGTCACATCGCCTGGAAAATGTAACTGTAATGGGCACATAACTGACTAAAACCCAGCTCTTGACAGTAAGTGTAGTCTTAATCATTCTCCTTACCATAGAACTAGAGAATCAAAGAATAGTTTGGGTTGGAAGGGACCTTAAAGATCATCTAGTTACAACCCCCCTGCCACAGGGCAGGGACATCTTCCACTAGACCAGGTTGCTCAAAGCCCCATCCCACCTGGCCTTGAACACTTCCAGGGATGGGGCATCCACAACCTCTCTGGGCAACCTGTTCCAGTGCCTCACCACCCTCACAGTGAAAAACTTCTTCCTTACATCTAAGCTAAAACTACCCTCTATCAATTTAAAGCCATTACCCCTTGTCCTGTCTCTACATGCCCTTGTAAAAAGTCCCTCTCCAACTTTCCTGTAGGCCCCCTTTAGGTACTGGAAGGCTACTATAAGGTCTCCTTGGAGCCTTCTCTTCTGTAGGCTGAACAACCCCAGCTCTTTCAGCCTGTCTTCATAGGAGAGGTGCTCCAGTCCTCTGATCATATTTGTGGCCCTCCTCTGGACTTACTCCAACAGATCCATATCCTTCTTGTGTTGGAGGCCCCAGAGCTGGATGCAGTAGTCCAGGTGGGGTCTCATGAGAAAGGAGCAGAGGAGGAGGATCACCTCCCTTGACCTGCTGGTCACCGTTCTTTTGATGAAGCCCAGGATACGGTTGGTTTTCTGGGCTGCCGGTGCACATTGCCGGCTCATGTCCAGATTTTCATCCACCAGTTCCACCAAGTCCTTCTCTGCAGGGCTGCTCTCAATCATCATCCAGCCTGTATTTGTGCTTGGGATTGCCCCAACCCATGTGCAGGACCTTGCACTTGGACTTGTTGAACTTCATGAGGTTTGCAGAGGACCACCTTTCAAGCCTGTCAAGGTCCCTCTGGATGGCATCCCTTCCCTCCAGTGTGTCAACCACACCACACAGTTTGGTGTCCTCAGCAAACTTGCTGAGGGTGCACTCAATCCCACTGTCCTGTCCATGTCACCGACAAAGATGTTAAACGGTGCCAGTCCCACTACCAAACCCTGAGGCACGCCATTCATCACTGGTCTCCACTTGGACATCAAGCTGTTGACCGCAAGTCTTTGAGTGTGACTATCTGGCCAATTCCTTATCCAGCGAGTGGTCCATCTGTCAAATCCATGTCTCTCTAATTTAGACACAAGGATGTTATGCGGGACAGTGTCAAAATGCTTTGCACAAGCCCAGGTAGATGATGTCTGTTGTTCTTCCCTTACCCACCAACGCTGTAACGCCATTGTAAAAGGCCACCAAATTTTTCAGGCATGATTTGCCCTTAGTGAAGCCATGTTAGCTGTCACCAATCAACTCCTTATTTTCCATGTGCCTTAGCATAGTTTCCAGGAGGTTCTGCTCCATGATCTTGCCAGGCACAGAGGTGAGACTGACTGGCCTCTAGTTCCCCAGGGCTTCCTTTTTTCCCTTTTTAAAAATGGCAGTTATGTTTCCCCTTTTCCAGTCAGTGGGAACTTCCCCAGACTGCCATGACTTCTCACATATGGTGGATAGTGGCTTAGCCACTTCATCCGCCAGTTCCCTCAGGACCCACGGATGCATCTCATCAGGTGCGATGGACTTGTGCACCTTCAGGTTCCTTAGACGGTCTCGAACCTGATCTTCTCCTACAGTGGGCAGTTCTTCATTCTCCCAGTCCCTGCCTTTGCCTTCTGCATCTTGGGCAGTGTGGCTGGAGTGCTTGCCAGTGAAGACTGAGGCAAAAAATTGTTACCATCATTTGTTTGTCACTCAGTTTGGCATGTCTAAAATGAAGTCCTGCCCTTCCAAACAAGTGGTGTGTAGGAATCTCCTTATGTTGGGTGTGAAAGTTCTCCCACAGCAGTGGGAGTGACTGACAGAATTACTCAGGTACATAAATGTTTGCAGGATGGAGGCATTAATTATAATCTTTAGGGGAGACGCTTACTGTCTCTGATCAATAAAATGCCTACCAGAGTCTTAAGACTATATATGCATGCACATACTTGAACAGTGTGAAGGGAGATGCCTTATACATGGTTTGCCATAATATCATATAGTATAGGAAAGCTGGGAAATGTTTCAGCTGCCTTTATGGTTGATTATCACAAAGACACATTAGAGAAGAAATCTAATGGATTTTTTTCTTAGCTATAAGTAAAGGCGAAACTGGCAGAATTAATTTCAACTTGGTAACCACCTTTATTCAATGTTGAGAGACAGTGCAGCTGAGTTGAAGAGGCAGAAGTTCAGAGGGTTTTGAGCAGATATGTCTGTATTCCCTTGTAGTCTTTGCTTCTTCTTAACTCTGCAGTCTGTAAGGAATGTGTGGAATAGGGACTCAATTTCAGCATTTCATCCAGCATCATAATTATAACCCATGTTAGTCTAGAGAGTTTGATTAGCATGAGAAGATTAGCTACTACTTTTATAGCTAACCTTTCTGTAAGGAATGTGGAGCATAATTATGCCTATATCTGTAAATATACAGCACATATTAAAGACAGTAGGATCAGAATGTTTGCATCTTGAAGGCCTTAAATTTAGGTTCTGATGACAGAACAAGTAGGAGATGGCATGTATTGTGGACAAATGCTATCTTGGAAAAGGGAACTAGCAGGAAAGCACTACAGAGACAAGAAGTATGCTTACTATGTTGATTCACATAGCAACGTTTCACCGTTTCATTTTTCATTTTCAGTTATTCTCTCATTTCTTTTCATGCATGCACACAAGCACAAGTACACATTTATTCCAGGAATATTATTGATTGACTATCTTTGACACTGGTTTTCCTGTAACAACTGCCCATTTAAATCTCTCTAGCCAAACTTTTAACAGAAACTAAACATAGTCACTGAGGGTCAGATATTCAGAGCCGCAAATCACAGAACACAAGTCTTGAGGGAAATGTTTGAGCACAAAAATCTTGCTCACCTTCATCTGAACCTAATGACTCACTTTGTATGGCAGTCCTAGCTGTGCCTCTGAGGTCTACCTTAATTGCATCTCCTTTTCTCCTGAAATGTAAGTGAAATCATGTGCAGAGCTCCTAGATCAGTCCTGTATTTCTGAAAAAGCACTGTGAGGCTGGTCCTTCTTCAGCCAATTAAAAGAGATAGAGAGACACAGTGCAGAGAGGTGTCTGGCTTTGGAGCTTCCAGACATTAAAATGTAACAAGATCTCCCAGAGGAACCTCATTTCCGCAGGCACTTTTTATATTCCCATTCTAGATATATTTTATGGCTTTGAGGCACAGCCCTCTCCTTAGTTCTTCTTATCATCATGAAGTCTTTGCAGGTAGTCATGTCTAAAATACTCCTGTGTGTTCTGGTTTTGAACACACTGTTATTCCAAAGGAAGAAAAAAACCCAAAGTTGGTAAGGGAGGAAGTGCGGGACCTTTGTAAGTCCGAAAAGGTCATTTTAGGTATTGCCATATATTGAGAGGCAAGAGTATTGGAAGTTTTTGATCAGAAGGCTGCCAGTGCATTTCAGTCTTGGCCCACAACATCTTTTCTACTTGAGTCCCCTGGATCTTGGCTGTAGAAGAAATTTGGAAAAAGATTTAATGTTTTTTTTCAGATACCAGTAAGTGAAAAATCTGAAATTTGCACATAATAACAAATGTCTTAGCCAATAAATTGCAATTGGAAAATAAATCTTCTGCCATAACTTCCTGTGTGATGTATTTTTAATGCATTTTTTCAAACTGAAATAACTTTTAAACTGTTACTTTTTCCCGCAATGTTCTAAAAATAAAAATATGGCATGGTTTTCAGCAGTTATTTTCTGAGTTGTGCTTCACCTCATAGGTGTTTAACAAGTTTTATTTTTTCAAATTTGTCATAGCCTCATTTCTATCACTTAACTTGCAGTTTTACGAAGGAGTGTGAAAATCATTCAAATTCTGGCAGCAAGTATACCAGGGACTCTCACCTCTCTCCACACCACTCAGGCATACACATGTACACACTACATCTTTATTCTAGCAATATTATTGATCCATTTGTTGTCCAGTTAAATCTCATCAACTGAACTGTGAACACAAGCTGAATGTGATCAGTGATAGCTGGATACTCAAAGGAGGCTACAAATCACAGAAGGAAATTTGAGAGAGATGTACTTAAAATTTCTAGTCCCAGTTTGAGCACATGGTATGAATTCAATAGTTATAATTTCCATACGGTCTTTCTAAAGAGGGTGAATTCCAAGGACAACATTTGGGATGTAGTGGGACTGGTTCGAATGCACGTCAGTCCAATGCAAATCCTAATCCTTTGTGCAGGTCAACATCATCTATCTGAATGTAACATCACTGAACTCGCTTTACTTGTATCTGGTTGCAGGCTTGGAGATTATTTTTCCTAGTGATTTACTTATCCAGATTTCAGTATTGGGTGATGATTAATGAATTTTTCTGAGGCACGGAAACTAGCTCACCACATGTCTCTACAAGATCGGGTCCTTAGAAGCTGAGTTGAAAATTGATGGTCAGTAACATTTAATACCCAAATAAAGTGTTTAACGCTAATATTATTCCCATATTTATTAAACCATAATGAAAACTGAAGCATTTGTGATTTTAATTCTTTCTAATAGCATTGCTATTTACAGTGCCCTGCAAGACTATCAGATGGTGTGTGGTTTGAAATATGTTTCAGATGACACATTTCTTATTAAAGGTCTAGCAAATGAATTTAAAGGTGTTTCCAATCCCCTCCAAGGAAAGCCAGACAGGATATAATTCCCTTCTTCCCAAAGTAACTTCAGTCACACATCACTGGTATCATATATGTCATTTAATAACAATATGCACAGGACATTCAGTGGACTGAACTTGTTGCTGTAAGTTCATTTTACTTTCCAGTACAGCCTATAAATTGTTCATGAGATATTCATTCAGCTGTTCAAGATTCAAGAAAGCTTTTTCCTGCAAGGTGAAGGACTCTGCTGTTTTTGCTGCTGTTGCTTTACATTTTGATTTTTTTTCAGGACAAGGTTGAGAATGCAGAAATGTTTAGGAGAGCTGACTACAGATTTTGTTTGATTTATCTTTTTAGTTTTTGTAGCTATTATGAAGCTTCTAAAGATCTTTGTGCCCAGAGGAAGGCAATTATATCAAGATGAATTTTCTTACTGTAAGAATGTGTTTAGTTCAGACAATAGAGAAATCCAAATATTGGAGGTTTGTATAGTGGGGCCATGTCTATGCTCTGTTGGGAAGGATTTTTTCCTCTTGAGTTCACAACATTTGGGGCTGGAGATTATCTTTTCATTCAGCAACCATTACAAGAAGAGTGTTCTTTAAACACAAAGTGCCTCAGAATGATATAGCCATCAGCCTAGTGGAGCAAAATGAAAAATGTCTAACTGGGATACCTTAGTAAGAGATGATAGTAAAACTTTCATTGACATCGAGGCTAGATAACCTCTGAAAAACAGGGCACTTCTTTAGTTGCCTAAAAATAGATTGGAGTACCCTACTAGAATGGTTGCTCAAGAACATAACTTCTGCAGTTCGTTTACATCTGTAGAGAAGAATGAAGAGAGGAATACAGAAATGCTGAGCAGAAGTTTGCTATACTTTTGAGTACTGATATTGCTATTTCTAGGAAACAGATGACAAATAAAGTTGGTTGAAGTTTTTTATATGAAGAATTCACTTGTTGGTGAGCGTTCAGCCTAACTGCATAGGTGCTTTACTCTGTAACAGAAAGAAGAGTTGTAGCGAACAAATATAAAATTTTTTAATTTCCTCATTTGTGAGGAATATGACTAGTAGATATGGAACTGGACAAAATAAGACATTGAGAAGGAAGACTGGGGAGGAGACAAATCTTGTTCTCTTCACCCTGCCCCATACTCTAGGTTGATGGAATTTAGTCATTTTGTAGGTATTCTTGCCTGGTACAAAGTCCACTAGGACTTGTTTTCTTTTCAGGTTTTTGGAATTTATTAACTATTTCACGTGTGTATATTTGTGATAAGACAAACCAACCAAACAAAAAAACCCAACCCCAAAATACAAGAAAAGCAGAGTTTCCAGTGCCTCAGCCAGCCAACTTGAACAGCATTCAAGCATTTCCAAGACATTTTACAATAAAATATCGCTTAAGAAGTGTATATTACAAAATGAATGAACGTTTTTGAAGCTTGTTATAGAGCTAGTGCAGGATGAAAATTCATTTAGTTGAATTAAATGGTGCTTCTTTGTTTTCTTAAAATAATAGGACTGGGGATCGTACCAGTGATGATTCTTGTAACTTACTGCCAGATCTCAAAATAAGGGTTATACAGCCAGTCTCTCCAGTCCTGATCTCCCTGAAGCCCATGCCTGGTCTAACACTGAGTTCTCTGGGAACAGAATATATTCAAAAGNAACTTTGGGATAAAATCAAACCACTTTTTTTCATAATTTCTAGGAGACATGATGATGTGTGATGCTGCCTGGAATTTGACTTTTTGGGCCCATCATGCAGGGAATTCCATCTGAAGTAGCTATTGTGCTGAATAGTCACTTATTTTAGACACAATGATTTCCTCCAAGACTCATTTAGACCATGCAAAAGGCAAGACAGTTCTCTCCATTTCCAAAGCACAGTAAGTTACCTGGCACAAAAGCATTCTCTGCACATACTGGAAGTGTCACTAAGATACGAGCTTGGAGGAGTGATTGCATGGTAAATTTTGCCTTAGCTCCCTGTCTGCTAGTTTCTCTTTGTAGGCATGCTGTTGGCTTCAGTGACAGGGCACATCATTTCTATTCTATTGCTACCATCTATGTTTGTATAAAAACCGTTTGAGTTAGAGCAGCTTCAGAATAAAGAACCCATCTGGGGTTTTTTTGTCTTGCTTTTCATAGTAGGATCTCTAGCTATGGATTGTTACTCTTTGCTTATTGATAGCCTTTTCCCCCTTCTGTTGAGTCTTACTTTCTTCCTCCTTTTCTCCGCTTTGGTGGCAGATGTTATACTTTTAAATTCCCTCTTGAACAGCAGGGTCAAATTCTGAACAATACCCCTGGCATTCTTTTAGCGCATTCTTCCTGCAAGCCAAGTTACCTGATAGATTTTATAAGCCAGTTTGTCCAATTTCATATTGTATTAGTACTCTTCAAAGTAAGAGTGCAATTTTGCTTTTCACTTTAATAGCATCTAAAACGTTTGTGTAGATAGAGCTAGTATCTCACTCTGTATCCAAACTATGCTTTTAGATCCCAACTTCTTTGCTCTTCCTTAAATATTTGTGTTGAAACTTTCCATGCTAGATGAGTACCTATTCACCTGTGCCTTAGGCTGAGTTTTCTGGGGAGTTCTGAAAGAATTTCAGTCAAAACTTTGTGCCTAGGAAGAGCACATCGATTTGGTAATGTTCAGCTATCATGACTGTTTCAATGATGCGAACTCCTGTCTTTGAGATTTTGCGACAGGAGTTGAAAGTCAGTATGTGGTCTGCACAGATGTCAGAGACATACTTGTGCTTTTGAAAGAAGAATCAAATTGGAATAAACTCTAAACCTCCATGAAGGAATGAAAACCTCCTTCTCCCATGCTACAGAGAGGTTTTTGATAAGTTAGCAATAAATTCATTAAAGATGTGATCCAAAGCAAGTGTGTTCTACCTATTCTCACTGCCTACATGCTGACCAAACAGGACATTTTTATATGTCTCTGCTCTCCCTTTTTCGTGCTGCTTCCTCACCCTTTGTCTATCAATGCTCATGAGCATACTGATGCTGAAATTGAGAACAGAAAGTCTGCCTCCTGTGTCACTTAGTTATTTTCTTACCCAGAAGTTCTGTAAAGTTCCAGATAATGTTGTTTCTGATTTAGTGTCTTGATTTTTCAAGCAGGAGATGGCTTTCAGCTATATCTTAGACTCATGTGTTTCAGTGTGTGGCAGGACATGACTTTTCCAGCAGCTTACGATAAAACTGTCATCCTTCTCCTTGTGTTACAGATGCCCAAATGATCCCATAAGCTTCCAATCCCTACAGCTGTGTTTTGCTGGTCACAAGTGACTTCAGTAGAATAAGTAGGGAAAGCTTCCTCTTCAGGTAGGGCAGATATTGATGTGCTGGGTGAGAAATTAAACAGAAAGGTTGAAAATAAATTTCACTGCCAGTTGTGTCCTCAAGGGTAAGTCCTTTCTTCCAGTCCTTCTTCACAGCAGGTTCAACAAACTGCACCCAGCCATTTCTGAGCCCAGAGGAAACCTCTTTCTTTGTGTCACTTTGGCACCTTTGTGCAGACTTGCTACACGCCTTCTGCTTCCAGTCTTTCCTACTCCCTGTCTGCCTCAGTCTAGAAGGCTGCCCAGGCTCAGCTTGCTCAGTCACTTCTGGGGACTCTGCTGCTCTCCAGGGGGGTTATGCTGGACTCAGAGTAACTGTAAGTCTTCCTCACTGCTCCTCATTGTTACTGCCTCTCTAGCAGGTCATAAGATGTAGAGTATTTATACAGCAAATTGGAGTAAAATATTGTGACATTATTGTGCATGGTCATGTACACCAAAGTTTTGAAATGCCTATAGTTCTCCACACAACTTTAACTTTAGACCACTGGATATACTTTTTACAACTAAATTAATTTCTTGCAACTATTTATCTTCCCCCCCTCCCCACCGCTTTTCCTTTGCCTTGTTTGTTGCAAAATTTGGGAGAACATAGTTTTTGTGTTTATAAAACCGGTCCCTTTCACTCCAAGCTGCCAAGTTTCTGCAGCACAGAAATCATAGTTAAACATATTTTCTGCTGTCCCTGGAGAATGACATATTGTCCTCGCTGCTCTCAGGGAGTTTCTAGATAATGCTTAGAAATCTATTTAAACAGCATTTTGCTTGTTGGCCACTAACGGCCTGTTCCATGTTTTCATGAAACATCTGGGATTTGAATGGCACAAAATCTGAGCATTAATTGCAGTGTTGTCTGCAGTTACAGCAGACTGCAGTTGGACAGTGAATGCATCAAGAGGTCTAAAGAGCAAATTGCTTGAAAGATCAGGTTCTTTCTAGGTTCTGCTTCCTGTATTCATTAATGCTTGGAAACTGGGTAAATAACTGCTCCATTTTAAAATGCCATTTATTCCTTAAAGCACTGATAAGAATGCAGATTTTCCCATCCAGCGCCTGGTGTTCTAGGAATTTGGTTGCTTCCTGAGTCAATGATTGAGCAGAGAATAAAAATGATGCCAGATATGGGTTTTAAAGTTCTCAGGATGATGTATAAACCCAACCTAGGAACCTGACATCTTGGATCTACTTCTTCCTCCAAAAAGTTTTATGCTCTTGGAAGCAAAGGCAGTACCACTCCTTTGAGCAGAAGGCTCAGGTAGGGAATCTGAGTACATGGGTGCATTTCCCTGTGACTCTTAAAAAGATTCCTGACAGGCAATGGTTTAGAAATCATCCCAGTTGTCTGTATTTTCCCACTAGCCAGTTAAAGGCTGTTTCACACTGAGGAAAATGAATATGGTGGCTCCCCACTTATCTTCTCATCTGCTTTGGCTCACCATTCTGAAGCTCCTAATCTGGACATGCAGTATCAGATCCTGGATGAGTCCTCCTCCAGGACCCTAAAAGTACTTTGCTGGTTTTGCTTTCAGCACCTATGTTGTAGATTTTGGTGAGGTTTTGAAACAGTTTATTTTTTTCCCATTTGGCACTCATAGATTGGAAATCCATCACCTTTCATTTTTTATAAGATGCCTCTAGCATCTCCTTGTCATTGCATTTGAATTCTTTTGTTCTTAATTGTCTTTATGCACTTCTCTTCCCCTAAAGTCCTTTGGAGCTCCTTGAGATACACAGAAACAGTATGCTAGCAAGGTAAGAGAGGCTCTTGGGAAAGTTAGGAATTAAGAGAGAGAAGCTTATTTGTTCATGGCTCAAGTCTTTTTTTCCTACATGAAGATGATTTGTGTTTCCTGACCCACAACTACTCTGTGTCTTGCTATGGGCAAAGTTAGTATGAAAACCGCCAGGGGGAACACGCCTAAATCGAGGAGAACCCAAGGGATTCTTCAATCAGCCTGTATTTGCCTCTAGAGGTCTCCCAACTTTTCTTATGTTTGAAACCCCAAATGTACACACTTGGCACCTCTGTCAGCTGTCTTCAGCGTGTGCTCTCTCCCTCCCTGGCCCCCCCTCATGCCCTGGCCCTCCCCTCATGCACTGGCCCTCCAAATTAACTATGTAGCATTTGTGTTTTATGGTTCACAAATACAATTCTTTCTTGTCGCTATCTAACATTATTGTAACCTGTCAGCTGACTTTAATACAACTTATACAGGAGGATTTGGGGAAAAACACTGGGTAATGCAGACAGTTTGTGTCATAATGGGTAAATCTGGTGACTGGAAATGAACATTTAATTCATGTACTCCATAAGCACGTTTCCAAGCAAAGCATATGCAAAACTGAGTGAATTTGAGCTGTCTTTGCAGTACTTGTCTGCAGAAGAATGGAATCCCCACAAACATTTGTGTAATGGTCTCACTCAGCTCTTTGTAGCATCTCAGAATGTGTCAGCTGGAAAAGCATCTCTGCCAGGTTTCTTTCTTCCTCACTGCTGATGGATGCCTGACTGTCCCAACTTTTGCGTATGGGATTCAGGAGTTATTTCACTGGGGTTAGTCAGCCTGCTTCACATTCTTATTTTATTTAGGTGTCGTGACTTCAAAGCAGTTTTGTCTAATTTGCACCAGTATAGTGAGAAGTTAGATTCACTCACTGAATCAGTACAGTATAACACTTTCCTGTTAGCGTGACCCACACGCAGACTGAAACCAACTAAGGTGGCATACTATACCACCCCTTTCAACATGAATTTAGACCTATTTTCCCACTCTGGGGGAGGAGAAAGTGTCTGCATTCAGAATGCCAGCAGGAACTCAGCAGGAGCTGCTGCCTCTCAGGCACAAGATAGAGGCAATCAGGTCCTTCCTGCAGGTGCAGTGGAGCTGCTTGGTTTGGATTTCTTCCAGCGGGATGCTGTCGGTCCTGCTCCGAGGAAAGGCAGTGGGTCTTGGCCCACAGCCAGCAACCTGGCAGCAGCTAGTGCTTCTCACACACCTTGCCCCAGGAAAAGAAGGGTTTCCACTCACTCTGGAATTTTAAACACCAAATATAAAAGGTTAAAATGGCCAGCCTTTTTTAAATGAAGCAGACCCTGAGGCATGCAGGCAATACAAAAAAAATGTGGAAGAGTAAACTTAAAGGGCAGTTAGGTAGGGAAGCAACCTTCACAGGAAAAGCTTTTTGTGAAAAATTGGAGGAAAACAGGAGCTTACAGCATCTCAAACATACAGTAATGCTGTTGTACCCCAGCTGATGTCTGATTTCTAGAGTCCAGGGCTGAAGAGAGATTTGGTTAACTAATGATTATGTAGGGGAGTGGGAAAATGCCATTTCTAAATATCTATTCTAATTCAGTGGAAAATTATCAGAGATTTGGAGGCAATAGGGTTTTTCATAGGGTGTAATGTGCTATGAAGAAAATGAATTCTCAAGTCATTAGAAAAGATGCATAATTCACATAACAAGTCTTGAAAATAATATCATATTCTTCTAGAAATGTATGTATTGGATGTTTTAAAGAATGAAAATTCAAATGTGTTTAAGTGCTAGTTTTGTGGCTAGGAATGTCCTGGATTTTATTCAGAGGCATATGGCCATTTTTCATTTTAGTGAAAATAAATCAAAGGATTTCCTGGCTTACAATTATGGTTGTTAACTTTCTTTTGAAGTAGGGCTTTTTCCTGGTGAATGGATTTGGGTGGGGGTATTGACCTTTTGAATGAGATCAGTAAAATTTGTAATACTTGTTTTAACTTACAGCAAGTTTCATTGTGCAAAAGATGATTCAAACATTTCTGCAACACTGAGAAGAGACTGCTTAGCCCTTTTTAGGAAGCTAACTGTAGCAAGGAATTACTTTGTTTCCATGTTTAGCTTTCAAATGTTATACCCAAACAGAAAGCAAGGAGGACCATGTCTGTGTCTTTTAATGCAACAGATGCTTCTTTTTTAACTGTTTTCAACCATCAAACAGTAGTTGGGTACAGACGGACTAACAAAGACCTGTGAGAGTGATCAGCAGCCAAACAAGCATGGGTTAAGAAGATGTAAGGAAATCTGTTCAGTCTAAAAGATACTGAGAGAAGACCTAAGAGATCCTAAAAAAGGAAAGCAGATTATGATCGCTTACTTGCTGCAGGTAAAAAGTAAGATGTCGTGGCCTTAACTTTAAGTAACCAAGATTTAGGGATGGGTATCAGGAAGTATTTTTTGAGGGTAAGCAGGGTGAAGCAGAGGAATAGATTATCTGTGGAGGTGTCCCATCTTTCTCACTGGGAGAGCTGAAGAACTGGTTTTAGAGTTCAAAATGGTTTGTACTACAGGACACTGAGCTCCTAGGTCTGGGTGAGCTCCTGCTGTGCCCTGACTATCTCAGAACAAAATAATCATAATCTCCTTCCTTTTTTCTGCCCTGTTTTCCAGGCAAAGTAAAACAAAGCATGTAAGCCACAAAGGAGATAAAATGACTTCCAGCAGATCTCTGGTCTGGCTGATATGGGGGCCACGACTGTGAACTTTCATCATGAATTGCAGCTATTTGACAGCCACCATCAGGGATTAGGCAGGGAGAAGAGTTGGCTGACTTGTCTCCAGATTCCTTTCAGTCTTATTTTTTGGTGATCTGCTGCAGAAAATAATCAGTGACAGGTTTGAGCTGGCAGCTGAACTGGTTGGTCATTTGGTCATGCTCTTTCACACAGACTGAGTGGAAAACCCCATGCCATAGCACAACATTTGCACCCCGTAATATAACTGTGTGGAGATGACAACTTTCTGTCAGTTGTAGGATTAGAGACCTGGTACCACGGGGACAGCCCATCATTCTGACCCACCAGTCCGGAAGGCAAAATATTATGTGAGTCTGTGACAGTCCTGGGGATGCTGTGACAGGAACAGAAAGCAGGTAACTCTGTGAACTTTTGCAGGTGCTTGCCTAAGGAGACACTCAGTAAAAACTGTTTCAGATTCTCCTGCTACGATTCTGACTCTCAAGTGTGAAATGAATTCATTTTGACAGTTCCAGTGGGGATGGGAAGATACGCATTGAGCTGCTTAATCCTTTTCCTCTCTGCTCCCTTTCTTCCCTGTGGTAAACTCATGGCTGCCCACCAGCTTAGAGGGGCAAATATATAAGGTATTCGGATACTTCAGCAATGGCTTCAGTCCCCTCACACCCTTGGAAACATCTCCAAGGACTTTCTCCTTCATTGTCCTCGTTACTTCAAGAGTTCTCTCCAAACCTAGCAAATTCTTGGGAATCTAAATTGAAAAACCTGTGCCACAGCAGTAAAATGCTATTTTCAGTACTGGTATCAGTACCTGCTGTTGGAGACTTCTCCAAAATCACTCCATAGGTTAAAATAAGGCACTGAAGAAACACTCAGAAGACTCAGAATAATTTTCTCATTCCCTAGCTATCCTTTTAAAAACAGTTCCCAGGGTATTGTGCACTGCATGTTAGACAAATGAAAAAAATAGTCTGCTAGCACAATTTAGAAAAGCTGATGACTTTAAAGATGTTCAACACAGAGAGAGCTGCCACTGATAAAAACTTGCTGTGACTCAGCCATGCTTTGCGTGAGAGCAAGTCATTTTGCTACTTACTGTTGATTACTGAATTTGAAACTATCTGAGGTCTTCCAAAGGTCTGAGAACTGTTAAGGAATGAATGCTAAGAAGGGGATCTATTACTGGAAAAAAGTAATTTTCAAGGAAAGATTGATAAAATTTAAAATATAATTAGAGGCTCAGGTCCATGTACATAATAAATGGCCCATTTTTTATCTTGTTCTACTGTAAAGCACAACAGCACTCAAGTCAAGAGTAAAAACAGGTGAAAAGAGTTTATTCACTAAGGCTATAAAAGTTTTACCCACTTCTGTATACAAAGCAGGAAAGTTTATCTGCTTTTGTGTTTGATGTTACACCAAAGAGTAAAGCAAGAATGTTAACTGAGTAAAATTATAAAAAAGCACCAGAAAAAAATATTTGGTCAAAATCAGTGTATATATATATATATATATATATAAAAATACATGTATATGTAAATTAAGAAATAAATATATATAAAAACTATTCCCTACTATATGCATATATATAAAAATTAAGAAATAAATATATATAAAGACTATTCCATGCTAGACAGAATAATGCAGCTGGGTGCAAACTGGACAGAAAGCAGCCAGGCGTGGGTGCCCTGGTGGACAACAAGATTAACACCAGTCAGTAGTGTGCCCCTGCAAGCAATGAAACCACCTATTGAGCTGCATTAGCAAGAACATAACCAGAAGATCAAAGAATGGGCTGATTGCTGCATGGCACTTCTGAGGCCACATCAGGAGTGCTGTGTCCAGATCTGCCTCTTGTAAGGTGGGGCTGACAAGAGGGGGAATGACGAATTGGCAAGTCCAGCAGAGGACTGCTAAAATGGTCTGGGGGGTGGAGTACCTGGTAGATGAGGTCAAGTGAAAGGAGCTGGTTTTGCTCAGCCCGGGGAAGAGAATAATATGGATGGACCTAGTATCTGTCTTCAGCTACTTAGAGGTGATTTACAGAGAAGACAAAACTAGACTTTTCTCAGATTGGCACAGCAAGAAGACAAGAGGCATCAGTCACAAGCTGCAATAAGAGAAATTCTCACTGGCTATGAGGAAAAAATTTTCATGGTGGAAGTGATTAAACACCGGAATATATTGCCTAAAGAGGTTGCAAAGTCTCCAACCTTGGAGATCTTCAAAACCCGATTAGTCAAGTGCCCACTTGTTATGGGTTTGTGTGGCACGGCTTTCTTTGGTGGCAGGGGAGAGGGGCTGCAGAGGCGGCCCCTTTAAGAAGCTGCTAGAAGGTCCCCGGGGCCCAAATGTCGGACCCGCCGCTCGGAGG